>JARFJB010000799.1:792500-940000 GCA_036346205.1 Vesta saturnalis
AGCAACCTCGATTTTAAAGCGAACATATCTAGGTACTTGTAAATATTTTTTGGTTAATAAGGCAAATCGATAATTTTAATAACCTGGCCCACTTTAATCTATGATTGAGCAAAACGCACCAAATCTTCTATTTATTACCCAAACCGTTAAGTAGCTAATATTTGTAGCCATGGGTGTAGAAGTATATGAATAGAACTTTAGGATTTTTGCACGGACTTAAAGGTTTTACAAAAGGTACAATGTTAACAAATATTGCAGAACTTTATCTGGACACCACGTTTTAGTATGTTTTAGAAATGATGACTTTAATTTAAAAATACCTTTTAGATGTATGTCAGGTGCAAGAGATTGCTTTATATTTGGTGCTATTAAGGACTTAGCCGATCGAAATGTATTTAAAGTAGAGTAACTACTTCCTTTATTATATTCTGTGTATACGTCTTTCAGATCTAGGGAAACCATAAAGCAATCTTGAGTAATTAAATTCTTCACCGACCTGTAATCATCGAGTTTGAAATTAATTTAATTGTTTTAAATTTAGTGCAGATCTACTTCCGCTATTAGGCTCCGGCACCAGAAAAAAATGAAGTATTTCTTATTTGCTTTATAAGGTGATAAAGCACCAATTCTAATTAATTCCTTGATAGCTGTCGTCATTGACTCATTGTTAGGACGACGGTCATTTTTAAAACCCGGTTTCTGATTTTGGCAGGGCCTTAGATCAACGGAATTTGGTAACCTCTAATAACGTCTAAAATAGACCGATTTTGAGTAATTTTGCTCCAGTTTGCTATAAATCCCTTAAGTCTACCTGCATATTCTACCTATAATTGCGACATGGTTGATTCCTGGGGTATTGGGCCTTCTTGTAATTCTGTTTGTTCTGCCTTCTGTTGTTAACCCTGTGTCCCTCGTCGGCGAAGAACTGGCTTTTTTTTCCTTTTGTGGTCCCTGAGACTATCTGATTGGATTGTACCTTATTCCCCCCTGCTGAGGCTGTGGCTTCTAGTTTAAAGACGTGCTTGGTCTTTTTACTAAGGCTTTTAAGACAATGCCTGTGCGGTCTTACATCCACACGGAAGAGTTCTTGCTCTACTTTACCAACCTTAGCTATTCTTCTCATCTCAGAATTAAGCCTGGGTTCCAGTTCATCACGACGTTGGAGTGATAACAAATCATGAGAGTACGAAAGGAGCTTGGCTGCATTCGCCAAAGGGACTACGCATTCAGTAATACTGTCTACCGGGATTTTTTAAATTTGGTTAAATTCTGCTCTAACAGCACTTAATCCGTTACCCAAACACGATTGTTTGTGCTCTAAGTATGAATCCCGCTTAATATCGTCAGGTGAGTCTAGTAACTTTACTTCTTCATTCATTTTGGGAGGGGTAAGGCTTTTTATGTTGTTTAGGTATATCTCTCGTAGATCAACATATCTCTGGTCTCCTTGAGCAACCCAGCCGTAAGATAGCGGGACCAACGCATAACAAGTTTATCGTCAATTGTTATGCCTTGTTGACTAGGACAATATCGATTGGGGCCAGGCTGTCTACTCGCACATATTTACTCTTCTTCTGAATCCGACGAGGAATCTGAAGCTAAAGGGTGAAGCCGAGTCCTCTTAAAACGATCCGGGGGCAGAGTCCAACTCAGAATTGGAACCAGAGTCTGAAATATCAATAAAACGTCAGACTCCGCTACCATATAAGAAACTGAATAAACAAACTTCAATATTTTGCCAGACGATACAAGAACGTATCATAAGGATGTTCCCGATACCCTTATGTTTGTGACATCAGGCCTAAAATATAAATCCTATAGCACCATTTTCTAAAATAATTTTGTGAATTTACCTGTAAATATAATAAATAATGTTGTGCTGTAAGGCCTATAAAAGGTAAATTCTTACACACCGTTATGTAACCACTTTTCTATTAGATTTATTAATATCTAGAAAAACACCAGTTTTGTGTTATAAGGCCTTCAGAAGGTAAATCCTTGGATACCATTTTATAATCAGTTTTTTAGTTTTTACGTGCTAAAATAAGAGAAAATATTGTATTATAAGGCCTATAGACGGTAAACCCTTACATTCTGTTAAGTGAATACTTCTATACTACATTTATTTATATTTAGAAAATATTAGCTTTGTGTCACAATATGTATCCTTAATAACATAAATTAAAAGAGTACGAAATTATTATATTACGAGAACCCCCTGCAATTTAATGTAAACCAACGAAAACTTTTTTTTTCGATAACAAGACCCTTACGGCAGTTTGAATGTCTTTTAGTAACTTTTCAATTTCGTCTATTGCTCTCCTTTTCGACACTAACACACAGAAACACAGATGGGTGTAACTTATGCGTAAGACACTAAAAGCAAGAATAAAGGGGCTGCGAGGGTTGGCGATAAGGTTTGGTTCTTTTTCTTTTAACTATTTTGTCTAACTTGCAATGTACAAAAATATGACGATATGGGTACTGTTTTATAATAGGGAAAATCCTCTCGCCCAACCTTAAGCTGACGCCTATAATTCACCCTACCCTGGAACGAAATTCTCAAAGGTATCGTTTCAACCAAACTCCAAATTTAAAAAAATTGCACAAGTCGATAAGTAAGTTAATGTAATATGGAATGTCCTCAGCATCACAGATGTAAAAGTTAACCTGGATGGGTTATTTTAAATTCACTGTAAACACATTAATAATATATTTCATTTAACTGAAAATTAATACCTGGGGTATTTTACTTTTAAACTCTTCTCTTGTTCTACACAATTCAATAAGAAATAAAAATATCTACAATTTGCGCGTTATACGAAAGGTTTTAATAACAACTAAAACAAAAGCAGCACATCAATCTATTTTGTAAAACGCAGTTTCACAAACGTGCTTTAAGTTAACTGGTAAGGGGCCGTAAATACATTTAGGTGGTTCATCAGCCTAATAATCCCTCTTCACTAAAAACCAAAAAATGAGATCTTGACAAACAAAATGGGGACAAAGCTCTAAACCTTCACATACGATGTAACCAACCAAACATACTCCCAATCTTTGCTGGCTATATGAAACATCGGAATTCCAAAAAAATACTTAATAACCTATTTTATACTCAAATTTAGCCAGCCTAAGTTAAGAGCCCGCCTTTAAACTCAAATAGAGTGTCATATCTAAGCTCTTGGGGTAATCCGCTTTTGTGGTTTTGTAAAAATTAATTTTGAACGCTCATGCGCATTTGTTTGTATACTTATTTGGTAATCTCAAAATATATGCAATCAATTCAATTAATCTCTTAGGCATGCTCAATTATTCTTTTTAAATTTAGAGTATTCATGCATTTACGCATTAACGCATTTTCGCACTTACGCATTTACGCATTAACGCATTAACGTATTAACGCATTAACGCATTTACGCATTTACGCATTTACTCATTTACGCATTTACTCATTTACGCATTTACGCATTTACGCTTTTACACATTTACGCATTTACGCATTTACACATTTACTTATTCACGCATGTGCACATTTACCCATCTAAGCATCTATGCACTTACGCACATACGCATTTACACATTTACGCATTTACACATTTACGCATTTACACATTTACGCATTTACACATTTACGCATTTAAGCATTTACGCATATACGCATTTACTCATTTACGCATTAACGCATTTACACATTTACGCATTTACGCATTTACGCATTTACACATTTACGCATTTACACATTTACGCATTTACACATTTACGCATTTACACATTTACGCATTTACGCATTACTACGCATTTACGATTTACACATACGCATTTACGCAACAGCAACACATACGCATACTTTACTCATACGCACACATTACCATCTAAGAACACTCACTTACGCACATACGCATTTACGCATACTACACATTTACGCATTTACGCATTTACGCATTTACGCATTACGCATTTACGACATTTACGCATTTACGCACTCATTTACTCATTTACACGCATTTACGCATTTACGCATTTACGCATTTACACTCATTTAATTATTCACGCATTGCACATTTACCCATCTACATTACGCACTTACGCACATACGCATTTACGGATTAAAGCATTTACGCATTTACGCATTTACGCATTTACGAATTTACGCATTTACGCATTTACGCATTTACGCATTTACGCATTTACACATTTACGCACCTAATTATTCACGCATGTGCACATTTACCCATCTAACGCATTTACGCATTACGCATTTACGCATTAACGCATTTACGCATTTACGCATTTGCCAATTTACCCATTTACTTACTCATTTACGCTTTTATTCGCATATCGCATTTACCATTTACGCATTTAAAACGCATTTACGCATTTAATTATTCACGCATGTGCACATTTACCCATCTAAGCATCTACGCACTTACGCACATGCGCATTTACGCATTTACGTAATTACGATTTTGCGCATTTACGCAATTACGCATTTACGCATTTACTCATTTACGCATTTACGCATTTACGCATTTGCCAATTTACCCATTTACACATTTACTCATTTACGCTTTTACGCATATTCGCATTTACGCGTTTACGCATTTACGCATGTGCACATTTACCCATCTAAGCATCTACGCACTTACTCACTTACGGATTTACGCATTTACGCATTTTCGCACTTACGCATTTACACATTAACGCATTAACGTATTAACGCATTAACGCATTTACGCATTTACGCATTTACGCATTTACGCATTTACGCATTAACGCATTCACGGATTAACCCATTAACGTATTTACGCATTTACGTATTTACGCATTTACGCATTTACGCATTTTCACATTAACTCATTTACGATTTTACCCATTTTCGCATTTACGCATTTACGTATTTACGCATTTACACATTTACACAATTATGTATTTACGCATTTACGCATTTAAGTATATAAGAATTTACGCATTTACACATTTGCGCATTTTCGCACTTACGCATTTACGCATTAACGCATTAACGTGTTAACGCATTAACGCATTTACGAACTAACGCATTTACTCACTTTACGCATTAACGCATTAACGATTTACGCATTAGAATTTGCGCATTTACGTATTTACGCATTTACGCATTTACACATTTACGCATTTAATTTACGCATTTACGCGTTTACTTGTTCACGCAGGCCATATACCCATCTAAGAATATACGCACTTCGCACATACGCTTTACGCATTTACCATTTACGAATTTACGCATTAACGCATTTACGCATTTACGCATTTACGCATTTACGCATTTACACATTACGCATATACCATTTTTACGCATTTACCATTTACGCATTTTAACATTTGCATTTAACGAATTTACGCATTTACGCATATACGCATTACCATTTACGCATTTACGAATTTACATATACGCATTTACGCATATACACATTTACCAATTTACGCATTTACGTTTCCATGCAATGCACATTACGCATTAAATTTATACCATTTACGATTTACGCATTTACCATTTACGCATTTACGCATTTACGCATTTACGCATTTACGCATTTACCATTTACGCATTTACCATTTAATTTAATTATTCACGCATGTGCTCATTTACCATCTAAGCATTACGCATTACGCACATACGCATTTACGCATTAACGCATTTACGAATTTACGCATTTACGCATTTACGTTTTACGCATTTACGCATTTACACATTTAAATTTACGCATTTACGCATTTACACATTTACGCATTTAATTATTCACGCATGTGCTCATTTACCCATCTAACGCATACGCATTACGCAATACGCATTTACATTTACAATTTAACATTTGCGCATTTATTTACGCATTTACGCATTTACACATTTACGCATTTAATTATTCACGCATGTGCACATTTACCCATTAAGCATAACGCATTACGCACATACGCATTTACGCATTTGACAACATTTACACATTTACCATTTACGCTTTTACGCATATTCGCATTACGCATTTACGCATTAACGCATTAACGCAATCACGGATTTAAGCATTTACGCATATACGCATTCACGCATTTACGCATTTACACATTTACGCAATTAATTATTTACCCATTTGCACATTTACGCATTTAAACAACGCATTTACGCAATTTCGCATTTACGCATTTACACAATTACGCATTTTACGCAATTAGCATTTACGCATTTACCATTTATTACGCATTTACGCAATTTACCCATTTTACGCATTTACGCATTACCATTTACGCATTTACGCATTTACGCATTACGCTTTACGCATTTACGCAACGCAACCATTTACCATTAAGCATTAACGTAATTTACGCATTTACGCATTTACGATTTAACGCATTTTCGCATTTACGCATTTACGCATTTAAGATTTACGCATTTACCATTTAATTACGATTTCGCATTTACGCATTACGCATTTACGCATTTAATTAACGAATTTACGCATTTACGCATTTACGCATTTTGCATTTACGCATTTACCATTTAATTAACGTATTTCGCATTTAACGCATTACGCATTTAACGCATTTAACATTTATTACGCATTTACGCATTTACGCATTCGCATTCGTTTCGCATTTACGCATTTACGCATTAACGCATTACGATTAACACATTACGCATTTACGCATTATTACGCATTTAATATTTACGCATTACGCATTTAGCATTTACGCATTAACGCATTAACATTTACGCATTTACGCATTTACGCATTACGCATTTACGCATTTACATTTACGCATTTACAATTTACGATACATTTACGCATTTACCATTTACGCATTTACGCGCATACGCATTTATTTACGCATTTACGAATTTACGCATTATACGCATTTACGCATTTACGCATTTACATTTACGCATTTACGCATTTAATTACGTTCACGCATGTGCACATTTACCCATCTAAGCATATACTGCACTTACGCACATACGCATTTACGCATTTACCATTTACGACATTTACGCATTTACAGCATTTACGCATTTACGCATTTACGCATTTACAGCATTTACGCATTTACACATTTACGCATTTACTATTACATCGCATTACCATTTAAGCATTTACGCATTTTAGCATTTACGCATTTACCATTAATGCATTTACTCATTTACGCATCTACGCATTTACCCATTTTCACCTGCACGCATTTACGCATTTAAGCCTTTAAGTATTTACGCATTTACGCATTTACCATTTACGCATTTACGACATTTACATATACGCATTTACGCATATACGCATTTACCATTTACGCATTTACGACATTACATTAGCATTAGCATTGCAACGCATTACATTTACGCATCTAAGCATTACCATTACCATTACGCCATTTACGCATTTACGCATTTACGCACATTTCCACAGATTTACGAATTTACGCATTTACGCATTTACGCATTTACGCATTTACGCATTTACGAATTTACGCATTTACCATTTACTCATTTACTCATTTACGCATTTACGCATTTACGCATTTACGCATTTACACATTTACTCATTTAATTATTCACGTATGTGCACATTTACCCATCTAAGCATCTACGCACTTACGCACATACGCATTTACGCATTAAAGCATTTACGCATTTACGCATTTACGCATTTACGAATTTACGCATTTACGCATTTACGCATTTACGCATTTACGCATTTACGCATTTACACATTTACGCACCTAATTATTCACGCATGTGCACATTTACCCATCTAAGCATCTACGCACTTACGCACATACGCATTTACGCATTAACTCATTTACGCATTTACGCATTTGCCAATTTACCCATTTACACATTTACTCATTTACGCTTTTACGCATATTCGCATTTACGCATTTACGCATAAACGCATTTACACATTTACGCATTTAATTATTCACGCATGTGCACATTTACCCATCTAAGCATCTACGCACTTACGCACATGCGCATTTACGCATTTACGTAATTACGATTTTGCGCATTTACGCAATTACGCATTTACGCATTTACTCATTTACGCATTTACGCATTTACGCATTTGCCAATTTACCCATTTACACATTTACTCATTTACGCTTTTACGCATATTCGCATTTACGCGTTTACGCATTTACGCATGTGCACATTTACCCATCTAAGCATCTACGCACTTACTCACTTACGGATTTACGCATTTACGCATTTTACGCATTCATTTACGCATTTACACATTAACGCATTAACGTATTAACGCATTAACGCATTAACGCATTTACGCATTTACGCATTTACGCATTTACGCATTAACGCATTCACGGATTAACGCATTAACGTATTTACGCATTTACGTATTTACGCATTTACGCATTTACGCATTTACACATTAACTCATTTACGATTTTACCCATTTTCGCATTTACGCATTTACGTATTTACGCATTTACACATTTACACAATTATGTATTTACGCATTTACGCATTTAAGTATATAAGAATTTACGCATTTACACATTTGCGCATTTTCGCACTTACGCATTTACGCATTAACGCATTAACGTGTTAACGCATTAACGCATTTACGAACTAACGCATTTACTCACTTACGCATTAACGCATTAACGTATTTACGCATTACCGAATTTGCGCATTTACGTATTTACGCATTTACGCATTTACACATTTACGCATTTACACATTTACGCATTTACGCGTTTACTTGTTCACGCAGGTGCACATATACCCATCTAAGAATATACTCACTTGCGCACATACGCGTTTACGCATTTACACATTTACGAATTTACGCATTAACGCATTTACGCATTTACGCATTTACGCATTTACGCATTTACACATTTACGCATATACACATTTACGCATTTACACATTTACTCATTTACACATTTACGCATTTACGAATTTACGCATTTACGCATATACGCATTTACTCATTTACGCATTTACGAATTTACACATATACGCATTTACGCATATACACATTTACACATTTACGTATTTACGCGATTACTTGTTCATGCATGTGCACATTTACCCATCTAAGAATATACTCACTTTCGCACATACGCATTTACGCATTTACACATTTACGAATTTACTCATTTACGCATTTACGCATTTACACATTTACGCATTTACGCATTTATGCATTTACACATTTACGCATTTACGCATTTATGCATTTACACATTTACGCATTTAATTATTCACGCATGTGCTCATTTACCCATCTAAGCATCTACGTACTTACGCACATACGCATTTACGCATTAACGCATTTACGAATTTACGCATTTACGCATTTACGCATTTACGCATTTACGCATTTACACATTTACGAATTTACGCAGTTACGCATTTACACATTTACGCATTTAATTATTCACGCATGTGCTCATTTACCCATCTAAGCATCTACGCACTTACGCACATACGCATTTACGCATTTACGAATTTACACATTTGCGCATTTACGCATTTACGCATTTACGCATTTACACATTTACGCATTTAATTATTCACGCATGTGCACATTTACCCATCTAAGCATCAACGCACTTACGCACATACGCATTTACGCATTTGACAATTTACCCATTTACACATTTACTCATTTACGCTTTTACGCATATTCGCAGTTACGCATTTACGCATTAACGCATTAACGCAATCACGGATTTAAGCATTTACGCATATACGCATTCACGCATTTACGCATTTACACATTTACGCAATTAATTATTCACCCATGTGCACATTTACCCATCTAAGCATCTACGCACATGCGCATTTACGCATTTACACAATTACGATTTTACGCAATTATGCATTTACGCATTTACTCATTTACGCATTTACGCATTTGCCAATTTACCCATTTACACATTTACTCATTTACGCATATTCGCATTTACGCATATACGCGTTTACGCATTTACGCACCTGCACATTTACCCACCTAAGCATCTACGCACTTACGCACTTACGCATTTACGCATTTACGCATTTTCGCACTTACGCATTTACGCATTTACGCATTAACGCAACGCATTCACGGATTAACGCATTAACGTATTTACGCATTACCGAATTTACGCATTTACGTATTAACGCATTTTCGCATTTACGCATTTACGCATTTAAGTATTTACGCATTTACACATTTACACAATTACGTATTTGCGCATTTACGTATATACGCATTTACGCATTTAAATATATACGAATTTACGCATTTACGCATTTGCGCATTTTCGCGCTTACGCATTTAGGCATTAACGCATTAACGTATTAACGCATTAACGCATTTACGCATTAACGCATTTAATCATTTACTCACTTACGCATTTACGCATTTACGCATTAACGCATTAACGTATTTACGCATTTACGCATTTACGCATTAACGCATTTACGCATTTACACGTTTACGCATTTACACATTTACACATTTACGCATTTACGCATTTAAGCATTTACGCATATACGCATTTACTCATTTACGCATTTACGAATTTACGCATATACACATTTACGCATTTACGCATTTACACCTTTACGCATTTACGCGTTTACTTGTTCACTCATGTGCACATTTACCCATCTAAGAATATACTCACTTACGCACATACGCGTTTACGCATTTACACATTTACGCATTTACGCATTTACGCATTTACGCATTTACGCATTTACGCATTTACGCATTTACACATTTACGCATTTACGCATACATGCATTTACGCATTTACGCATTTACACATTTACGCATTTACGCGTTTACTTGTTCACGCATGTGCACATTTACCCATCTAAGAATATACTCACTTACGCACATACGCGTTTACGCATTTACACATTTACGAATTTTCGCATTAACGCATTTACGCATTTACGCATTTACGCATTTACGCATTTACGCATTTACGCATTTACGCATTTACACATTTACGCATTTACACATTTACGCATTTACACATTTACGACTGTACGCATTTATGCATTTACTCATTTACGCATTTACGAATAGAACACATATACGCATTTACGCATATACACATTTACACATTTACGTATTTACGCGATTACTTGTTCACGCATGTGCACATTTACCCATCTAAGAATATACTCACTTACGCACATACGCATTTACGCATTTACACATTTACGAATTTACGCATTTACGCATTTCCGCATTTACGCATTTACGCATTTACGAATTTACGCGTTTACTCATTTACGCATTTACGCATTTACGTATTTACGCATTTACACATTTACGCATTTAATTATTCACGCATGTGCACATTTACCCATCTAAGCATCTACGCACTTACGAACATACGCATTTACGCATTAACGCATTTACGCATTTACGCATTTACGAATTTACGCATTTACGCATTTACGCATTTACACATTTACGCATTTAATTATTCACGCATGTGCACATTTACCCATCTAAGCATCTACGCACTTACGCACATACGCATTTACGCATCAACGCATTTACGCATTTACGCATTTACCAATTTACCCATTTACACATTTACTCATTTACGCTTTTACGCATATTCGCATTTATGCATTTACACATTGACATTTACGCATTTAATTATTCACGCATGTGCACATTTACCCATCTAAGCATCTACGCACTTACGCACATACGCATTTACGCATTTACGCATTAACGCATTTACGCATTTACGCATTTACGAATTTAGGCATTTACGCATTTACGCATTTACCCATTTACACATTTACGCATTTAATTATTTACGCATGTGCACATTTACCCATCTAAGCATTTACGCACTTACGCACATGCGCATTTACGCATTTACGCGATTACGATTTTGCGAATTTACGCAATTACGCATTTACGCATTAACACATTTACTCATTTACGCTTTTACGCATATTCGCATTTACGCATTTACGCGTTTACGCATTTACGCATGTGCACATTTACCCATCTAAGCATCTACGCACTTACGCACTTACGCATTTACGCATTTTCGCACTTACCCATTTACGCATTAACGCATTAACGTATTAATGCATTAACGCATTTACGCATTTACGCATTTACTCATTTGCTCATTTACGCATTTACGCATGTACGCATTTACGCATTAACGCATTAACGCATTCACGGATTAACGCATTAACGTATTTACGCATTACCGAATTTACGCATTTACGTATTTACGCATTTACGCATTTACGCATTTACACATTAACTCATTTACGATTTTACCCATTTTCGCATTTACGCATTTACGCATTTACGCATTAACGCATTAACGCATTCACGGATTAACGCATTAACGTATTTACGCATTACCGAATTTACGCATTTACGTATTTACGCATTTACGCATTTACGCATTTACACATTAACTCATTTACGATTTTACCCATTTTCGCATTTACGCATTTACGCATTTACGTATTTACGCATTTACACATTTACACAATTACGTATTTGCGCATTTACGTATATACGCATTTACGCATTTAAGTATATACGAATTTACGCATTTACGCATTTGCGCATTTTCACACTTACGCATTTACGCATTTACGCATTAACGCATTAACGCATTCACGGATTAACGCATTAACGTATTTACGCATTACCGAATTTACGCATTTACGTATTTACGCATTTACGCATTTACGCATTTACACATTAACTCATTTACGATTTTACCCATTTTCGCATTTACGCATTTACGCATTTACGCATTTACGTATTTACGCATTTACACATTTACACAATTACGTATTTGCGCATTTACGTATATACGCATTTACGCATTTAAGTATATACGAATTTACGCATTTACGCATTTGCGCATTTTCACACTTACGCATTTACGCATTTTCGCATTAACGCATTAACGTATTAACGCTTTTACGCATTTACGCATTTACTCATTTACTCATTTACGCATTTTCGCATTAACGCGTTAACGTATTTACGCATTACCGAATTTGCGCATTTACGTATTTACGCATTTACGCGTTTACGCATTTACGAATTTACACATTTACTCATTTACGATTTTACGCATTTTCACGTTTACGCATTTACGTATTTACGCATTTGCGCATTTACGCCTTTACGCATTTACGCATTTACAAAATTACGTATTTGCGCATTTACGTATATACGCATTTACGCATTTAAGCATATACGAATTTACGCATTTGCGCATTGACGCGTTTACGCGTTTACTCATTTACGCATTTACACAGTTACGCATTTATACATTTACGCATTTAAGAATTTATGCATTTACGCATTTATATGATAAAGCGTTGATGGAATAACGCATTTACGTATTCACGTATTTTCGCTTTTACACGTTTACGCATTTGCGCATTTACGCATTTACGCATTTACGCATTTACGCATTTACGCAATTACGCAATTACGCAATTACGCATTTACGCATTTACTCATTTACACACGTACACAATCTAAGGTTATAGTAATAGTGTATGTTATTAGCGTATACACTCGATCCAAAAGTAAATTATTCATAAAAATGAATAGGTCTTTAGACTAAAAATGTAAGAAAACTAGTATACTACATATCTCTTGTTTATCTGTGTGACGGTGTACACACATATCCTATTGTCGTGTACTGTGTTGTGAAATATTGCTGCAAGAGCACTCAAAGAAAGGAGCAAAAGGTTAATTAAGTGTTTAACCAAAGCTATACATAATGAAAAAGGCAACAAGAATCGCACACAGGTGATTTATAAAACCTTAAAGAAAAATCTTAATTTTCTCCAAAATGGCCAAGTACGTTAAAATAATTGCACTAAATGTTAAAAGTACTCAAAGCGATTATAAATTTCAATGCTTACAATTTTTCATCGACATCACCTGATTTTCTTCTAATGAAAAAAATTAATGTCAGAAACGAACATCGAGAAATACTTAATCCTAGCCAATGTGTTTACGCTTGTAATACGAAAACCTCAGACTATACAGGAACCGTAATAATTATGAAAATGAATAGTAACATTAAAATCATATCGACGCAAATTATTGAAGAAGGGTTATTACAGAAAATCATAATTCATTTAAACTCGAGCATAGTTAACATTTACACATTCTACTTACCACATAACTCAATGTTAGCGCTACACGTACTACGTAAACTAAATACAGATATTCAACTTTCTAAATATTCAAACGATGGTATAATAACAGGAGGTGACTTCAATTGTGCGCTAGAACCATCTATTGACAGATTAAACTCGTCCGAACGAAACATCACATTTCAAATTTTTTAAAGAAATAATCAGCTGGAACGAACTTTATAATCCAGGGGCTGACAACACTTCTGTATGCAAGTCTGCGTACAGAGAGTTTCTCTTCGGATTCATTAAATATATAGTTTGGGGAGTAAAAAAACTCGGGTGGATTTTCCTCACCCCCACGTTTTCCCGGAAATGACGACTTCCGATAAACATAAAAACGTCATATATCGGGTTCTGTCAAACCCATTTTAACGGGAGGTACGACGTTGGATAGGCAATGAAATGCAGTATAGATTTTGTGAGAACGTCGTTATTGGATAAGTTAACCGTTTTAAAATTATGTCGGACAATAAGTTCAAGGGACATCTTTCTTTGTTACGTTATACAGAATTATTCATAAACCATTAATGTTACAGTTTTGAATACTAAGAATAATTTATGTGGATTTTTATAACTTTTCTAACTAGTGCTTGTTGATAATAATACGAGATGTAGTTTTCGAGATGAGATAAAATGCAGAAACTAAACTGAACTGAACTTATTATTTGCATAAGAAACTGCTCATCGTTGTAGTTAAAAAGGGTTCTTACATTCTTCTCCACAACCACGAAACGGTAAGCATGAAATTTTATTCTGTCGACATTGACAATTAGAGGTTGCGCACTTTTCACACCAAGATCCATTGAAGTTATTTGGATATTTAACTATGAACTTGGAATGTACTAATTGATCCTCACAGATTTCAAATCCAAACTGATTTGGGTGGAGGCTGTTTGCTCTCTGATCCATAGCATTCTTCTGCAGATCAGTGTGATAGTAAGCCCTTAATACATGTCCACGAATACATTAGGTTGTCGGAGGAAGGTCCTCAATCAAGACATTTTTACCATGATGATAAAGCTATAGACGAAGTTCATTCATTGTTTTACATTTAGATCCCTTTCTAAGTACTTGAACAAGATACTCTTCTGTCAGTTCTAAACTGTCATTTGTGTCTTCCCACGAACGAGGAAATTCTCCTAAGTCTTTCAAAAAAACTGACGGCGAACAAGTCAAAGATGCTTTTTTTGTTCCCAATTTGCTTGTATAGTGTGCACCCTAAAGTACGTGTGCTGCTAGCAAAACAGAGCACATTTGTGAACCAATGTTGCTGGCAATTATGTGTAACGGAACCATTCTTGTAGAATCACCTACATCAGATCTTTGCCATAGTTCCTGAGCTTTATAGTCCTTAAGTTTATTCCAGTGATACAACGATAAAACAGTTATACCTGTATCAATTGAAATAAAGAGAAGATTTTCCTTCCTATGGCTTGTGATAGAATCACGTGCAACATCATGCGGAAATCCGCTTCTTCAGTCGAGAAACAGACTAACCGTAGAAGTTTAGTTTTAGTCCCATTTTTGTATTTCCCAAAATTTCAGAAGAACTCTTCTGTGACTTGTTGATCGTTTGTTCCAAATCCAAGTCAACCCCAACTGCTGTAAAGGGACTGTTTAATCTCTTAACTACAAATTTACCTTGCATAAATGCACTTTGAAGCTCTGCTGCTGTCTTTGGAAGCATTCTCATATCTTCTAGGTACATGGAGCTCCATCGCAAGTAGTTAATGAAGCCAAAACTGCAAATATTGGCTGTAAAGATTGCACTGTTTCCAAATGCAGTTCCCAAAGGCCTTCTCTGTCTGTTCCAGTTAAATTTCTAAGTGATGATGTGAGTCTCAAGAAGTTATCCCAGTACGAGAATTGTTCAGAAACTTCCCGGCCACGGTTTAGAAAGGCTTGAAAGTCTAGAAGCAGAGTTTCCAGTTCTAGATTTTGCAGAATTTCTTGGCATGCAGTTCTTTGGACGCTCTGACGTAAACAGTCCTGCAGTGTTTCAAGCTGCTTAAATTCTTCCAAGTATGACTGGGTGCTCGGATCTTCTAAAAATGCAAGTACTTGCAGACGAAACATCGTCTCAGCCAGCATAAACATTCCTTTGACACATCTCACGTACTGCTTTCCGCTAAGTATTGAATCTGTGACGTTCACTCCAAATACGCCGTACTCTATGAAAATACTTTCTACGCCGCCGTCTTTCAGGTACTTTCGTATACATCCGAGAAAAACCTTAACCAGAAATGATCCTAACGTTAGTATGATATAGCTGAACTCTCCGTCCTTGTAAAGCTGGATTTCACGACCTACATCATAAACTCCTTCGTCACACGCGACAGTCAGCTGATTCTTACTTAACTGGGAAAGGATGTTTTTAAAGATTTTAAGGACTCTACACTGTTGAGTACTTAGTAACAGGGCTTGTAACTACAGGAAGAAATCCAACTTGTTTGATTGGTAATTTTTCATCTGTTACTTGTGCGTTGATGGAACTCCATGATGGAATGTATTGTTCTAGAGATGAAGTAATACCAGCTTTAACTGTATGCGCAACCCTTCCCATTTTCTCTCTTTATTCGTAAATTCATCCTTCTTGGAGGAGTCAAGATTGCAGCAATCGTTTTCAATTATGTATTGTGCATTCAAATCTGGAAATTTTGCTGGTTTGATGTATGCTAATATTTCCTGGCATGGAAGCAATTGCTGTAACTTTTTTGGCCCATGGCGTATATATGTTTCAGATACCGGTGGTTTTCCTAAAATTACCGTTGGTTTATCTGGAAACAGCGCGCACACAGTGTCATGTCTTCCTCCTAACCCCGATAAAGTTTGTTCCTCATGGTCGAAGTTGTCGAAAGCCCCGATTGTGAATTCGGAACCGCTAAAATGAGATGTGAATGGCACATTATTGTTGCTTTGTGATATTTTAAACTGTGCAAGACCTGCGTGATGACGCAAAACTTCGTCGTAACTAGTGCAGAGAGCCAAATGGTTAAAACTTGTTATTAGAGTGTTGCTTTTCCATGCTTCAAGAATTGCTTGTGTTTTCATTATATGCAAAGGCGTTCTCCTTCTACCACAAAACAGCATGTAGTATATTATTTGAAGAAGAGACTGAGTTTTTAATCTCCACGAGTTGGATTAAATCTCATGTTAGATTTCATGAACATTTGGGATCAATTTTGAACAAAGTGGCAAAGAAATCCTTAAATGTTTTGGGAATTTTTGAATTCTGCCACGATTGCTTGAGATCAACAGAGTCACAAAAACTATCGCTTAATCCATAGTCAAGATCCTGAAGAGCATCCCTCAAAATATTTGCGCATTCAATAACTGGGTTACTGAACCGTACTTGTTCAGCTATGTCTTCTAATTTTAGGTTTGATGAAAAAAACATCTATTGTTTATTGGACTCGTTTGGTTTTCAAAATGTTATGTTTGTTCCATAGTCTTCACATAGCAACACTTTCAGTTCTCGACTGCTAAACGTGATACCAGGATGCAGTATCTTTAATCGATCACGGACTTCACTGAGAGTGTATCCAAGGCCATTTTCCATACCTATGTTAATTTCCTCGAGTATTCCGTCAAAAGTAATTTGCTTTGCTGAAGTTGTAATAAGATTTTTATTATTTAATAGTTGCAATTGACGATCATATTTGAGTATATATGCTGAGATACAAGACTTGTGATTAAGTATATCGGCACCAACAACACTCTCAGGATCTTGAAGATCACACGTTCTTGTAAAAACGTCATCCTGAAATTTTACAGTTGCCTTAAGGAATCGTTCCGCCCTAGCACATTCACATATCCTATATTTATTATAACCTCCTTTGTGCGACTTACAATTGCAAATAACACGCATTGATCCCGGTACTCTGAACATTTTGCATGACACACATTCTTTCGAGTTCTTCGGACAGCAGAAGAGGAGGCAACGTTACCATCATCTTCTGTTTGCTGCTCAACCTGTATCTGCGCTATTTGTTTAAGAGCTTTAGAATGTCAGTATTTTCTATAGCACAGATTACTCACGTGATAAAAAAATTCTTCATCTTCTTCTATTGTTGACATCCGTCTACCAACGACATCGTTCCGCATAATTGCAACCTCCCTTATTTTAGTTCTTCCATTTTCAGTTGAGACTAGTGGACAGTCGTCCTTCGTATTACAGATAATGCAGGCTTTTGTTTTGGCATCCCACACATCGGTTTTTTTAAGAGGGGTAACATTCACTTTAAAATATATTTCCACTTTAAACTTAACTTACTTTCAGTCAATATTAATAGACAACATAAACTAAATAACACATAAAATAAAAAAGAACTAAAAGGAGTTTAAATTGACAAACAGACCTGCATAGACAAACCGAATCTTTATAACGCTTTGTTGAACGCCTGAGAAATCTCACGTTACGTTTCGTGTTACCGGTAGTTATAACGTGCAGGCCTGTGCGCCCAAAGAAAACATTCCTCTCAACTGCTTATTATTTTAGTCGCAAAGTATAAAACCAAATATACGATGCGTATTTTTATTATATTTGTGAAAATCTGAATATGTAGACGTTTAACCCTTGAGTGGTCGGGTGGGGTATAATAGTTCGTCAGTTATTGGTACGTGTGGTCTGTCAAACCCTACCCGACTATTTGTGTAACCTGGCTACTACCGACAAATAAATTTATTTTTAATTTTTTTGTGACGAAAACGTTATATAGGGTAAGTATTTTCGTGCCTGAAATCTATATATCATTTGAATTAATATCCGCGTTTACTTCAACGTTCCTAGCATGATTAATTTTATATATTATGTAACATTCCAACTTTTTATTTCTAGATTTTTGGTAATGGATCCTTACTTGAAAGAAATTCAGAGGTTACAACAGGTGTATGATGAAGTAGAAGAAGAGGATATTGATTTGGAGAGCGAGCCAGAACCAGATCAGTGCGAAGAAAGTGAACACAATACAGACTCTGAGGAAGAACTAGAGGAAGCATTTGAGGAAGAACCTGCGCCTCCAGAATAATTTGATGCTACTGCACAAAACCGGCGGCTCTTTTATTATGCAAAAGATGGGATATTCTGGAGAAAACATGCGCCCCCAAAAAATGTTCGAACAAGAAGTTGTAACATAATTTCATACGTACCAGGTACAAAAGGAAATGCTCGTCAAGCTGTTGATCCTTTAGAATGTTGGAAATGTTACATTAATGACAATATTCTTGATACCATTGTTCATAACACAAACATATTTATTTCTAAAATAAGAAACAATTATGCGGATTTGTATAATGCCAGGCCAACAAATACTGTGGAAATAAAGGCGTTAATTGGGCTGTTATACCTCGCTGGGGTTTTCAAAGCTGAGCGCAGAAATTGAAAAGAATTTTGGTCTACTGATGGAACAGGCGAAGAGGTGTTTCGAGCTACTATGGCCCACAGGCGATTTGTATTCTTGCTTCGTTGTCTGCGTTTTGACGTTGTAAATACAAGAGGAGAAAGAAGAGTATTAGACAAACTCGCACCAATCGGAAATGTATTTGAGCGATTTAATCAGAACTGTAAACTTCATTACGTTCCTGGATCTTACTTCACATTGCACGAGATGCTATTTGCATTCCGTGGACGTTGCGGATTCGCATGTACATACCGAATAAGCCTGCCAAGTATGGAATCAAAGTATTTTCCTTGGTGGATGCCAGATGTTTTTACACGGTAAATATGGAAGTATATGTTAGAACTCAGCCTCCCGGACCATACTTGTTTAGTGTTAAAATAACAGTTTTAGTAGAGCGAATGTGTGAGCCAGTGTTGGGAACGTCTAGAAATATAACCATCGATAACTGGTTTACCAGTTATGAAATTGTAAAACACATTCTGGAGCAGCACAAAATTACAATTGTTGGAACAATTCGCAAAAATAAGAGGGAGATTCCAAAAGAACTTCTTGATCCTAACAGGTCACAGTACTCGTCAATGTTTGCATTCTCTAAATTCAAGACTTTGGCATCATTCATACCAAAGAAAAAGAAAGTCGTGATAGTGGTATCATCTTTTCACCATGATGACACAATTGACGAAGATTTTGGAGATGCATGTAAGCCGAATATTGTTACATTTTATAATATTACAAAATCAGGCGTTGACTCGGTCGATCAGAAATGTGCTGCGTATAACGTAAGCAGGAATACACGAAGATGGCCAATGGTAATTTTTATGATTTGCTCAACATTGCGGGCATAAACTCGCACGTAGTACTAAATGTAATGCCAATGAAAACGACATGATTTCTGAGCGAATATTGTTTTTGAAGGCATTTGGCTTAGCCTTGGTACAATAAAACATGCTTATAAGACCAAAGGACCCTCGTTTACAAAAAGAAATCAGGAATATCGCTCAAAAATTAAGTGGAGCACCTGCAGATCAAGAGCCTCCGCTGCCTCCGCGTGAAAATAAACGAGGTCGTAGCGCCTACTGCTCAAATCGTAAAACACTGTATTTTTGTGTAAAATGTAAAAAATGGCTATGTTTAGAGCATGTCCAACCGATGTGCGAAGAATGCAATAAAAATGGAACTACGGATTAGAATGTTTTTCTACTAAATGTGAGAAATGTACGTTTTTGTTAACTTTTTTTTGTCCTTTGATAACAATTTCGTTTATTTTAGTGATGTGTTTAAAATAGTTAAAATGTGTTAACAATGTAATAAAATAAGATTATGCAAGTATTAAATAAATTTATTCTTTGTTTATTGCAAAATTACAACCTGGGTCTGTCAGACACCACCCGACCGTTCATGTAATTTGCAGGCACCCGATTCCTCAAGGGTTAAAGGTTAAGTGAATTTCCAATACATTCTTTCATTTTTGAATACCTTCAAAACTATCAAGTTTAGTTACGATCTATCGTAGTTTTGTAACCATAAAAATACACATCTCTGTAAGTGTTTGCAAAACAATTTAAAATTGGTTAACAGTTGTTATATTTGTGGATGTTCTATATTAGTGATTAGGCTAGCCCTAAATTCAGTTGCAAAATCGTTACACGTGGGTTTTCAACAACAAGTATTTGAACCACTCAAAGAGATTTCTTGGTAAGTGCTTGAATTAATCGTTCTCAGGGCTATTAGGCACTGTTCTTTTGGGACATCCAATCTGATCCGTAAAAATAGAAGCGATCACGCAACTGGAGGCACCCAGAAACAATTGCGCAGTTCTGCGGACTATCGTCGTGGTACTTGGTGAAAAAGGGTGATAAGTATAAATTGTTACCCTCCCACCCCCAACAAAAAGCTTTCTTAGATAAACTCACCTCCAGATTAACCCGGTGGATCATAGAACTTCAACAATTTGACTGCAATACAGAATACCGGAAAGGTTCGCTCAGTCAAGTGAACGATACACCATCGCGATTACACGAACTTGTTGCCGCAGAATCCGCCTTATTCATGTTAGAATGGGATCAAACCGAACGAACAGAATAATCGTGGCACGAGACAACCATGTATCAGTTAAAAGAATAACTTGAACAACAAACGAAAAATAAACTTACAGGGAAACGTCTGTATCGACCCTTCCTCGATACATCTCATGAAATGGAAATGGGTAGCCACTTCAGCTAGAAGTTTTGCATACCAAAACCTCAGCGACCAGCGATCTTACAAGAATGTCATAATTTCACGACCGTTGGGCATTTGGAATGGCAAGACTTTTCCGAGTGTACCGAAATTATTATTGACCTGGAATAAAAGGAGACGTAATCAAGCATATTAAAACCTGTGTAACCTGTCTACTTTATTAGTTTTATAAAGCAAGCTTAAGGGTTCTTATTCAATATTAATTTTTGTAGAATCCAGGAAGCTTGATGAATTGATTGTTTGTACTCAGGTTTTGTTTTTTGATCCAGGGTATGGTATTGGTTTAGTCAAACATACCGTGTTGAAGTTTTTCTCATGCTCCTAAAACGCTTGTTTCAGATAAACTGAGGCTACTGTAATTTACCTTATATTTTTTGCAGGCATTAGGCTAGCTGCTTTAGTATGCCTTTCACTTTTGGGTTTGTTTTAGTCAAAGCACATCGCACTAAACAGTTGATGATAATGTTTTGCTATAGGTATGATGGAGCACCGTCAGATTTAAACAGTTTTGAGAGAATTATAATTTTTTGTAACAAATTTTATGAACTGTTTAACGAGCACGGTTTATTCACTCTGTTCCGAGACCTTCATCTTCAGGCAAATAAATTAAAAATAACATTCGTGCCATGTAAAGATGAAAAACGTGTGTGAGATAAAACTGGGATAGATTCGATTTGTCGAAACGTACGAGAGCTTATCAAGTGTGACGAAAACGTATCAAAATGTTGGTATTACTGTATTTTACTGAAAGACGTAAACGGTAAACGTATAACCAACTGTTCGTGTCATGGCTAGCCCACTTTCTCTTAAATTTTCTTTACTAACTGAATTTGAGTGTTTGAGTGCGTTACTTTATTTTTAGGATTATATTAATAGAGAAATTGGCGTAAATGGTTGAATACCATATTTCAAAGTGAACCCAAAGGCAATGTGTTTACAGTGTCGTAGTTATTAACTTCTATATCAATAATACAATCCATAAACATTTTTAATGACAACTTCAACCCTTGAAAGGTGTTTGTTATAATACATGACCGTGTTAAAAGAGCTGATGAAGCTTTTTCTATAGCAACTGTCACGTACATAGCTTAAAAGAGAGGTTAGGTCTGTCCCTAGTTTCAAATAGGATTGAAAAGGAATTGGAAAAGCGTAGTAATAGGTTGGAATATAAACGGTCCACTGCTGAGTTTTATATTTAGTTCTATCAAAAGGTTTAATATTGCAATCAACGCTCTACTTTAAAAAAACTACAAAAGAAATTAATTTAATTCGAATAAAAGGTATCATTTAAATTGCTTTCCTTTTTTTTAATCAAATGAAAATAATTGCGTAATTTATCTTTTATAGAGATTAGAGAGTTTGACCGTCTGAGACGTAAAATGAGTTTCTTTTCTATTGTCCGATAGCCTTATGACAGTTTCGTGTAGGAGTCCTGAAATAACTAGTCTCAATAGACACAATTACGTTAGATGTTTCTAAACTTATTATTTAGTGCTTTTAGTGTATTGTGCGCTTAATGTTGCTAGACATTTCTAACAAATACTCAATTTACCTCCACCAGAGCATCTCAGTGATCCATATTTTAAGATTAAGCATGATACCACAAAATTAGACTAATTTCTATAATGAAATATGATAAAAAAATAAATAAAAAGTTTACCTTGTAGCGTTTCCCAGATACCCTATCTTGAAAAGTGTAATTTGAACTTATTTGCAAGAATTAACGAGCTTTGCTGAATGGTGGTTCAATCCGTTAATGTACTATTGTGGGAAAGAACCACCAATAAAATCCCCTTTATTCATAAATAAGTAATTGCACAAGTACATTAATAAATCAAACAACACAAAAAAAAACAATTAAGTTAGATATATAACAAAACACCATTAAATCAAGTTAAAGTGCGTACAAAATTATATCGTTACGAGTCACACCCGCAATTGTGTCATAAATAATCAGAATCAAAATCGTACTACAAAACATGTGGCCCTTTAAAAGCAACTATATCGGTATCTAAGTAAACAAGCACGTAAAACAATAAGGCGAATTACGGTACATGTAAAATGCAACAACAGCAAAATTGCGCAGGTGATAATAAGGGAAAGGCAAGGGCAAAAGAAAATAGACAAAGAATTTACACACACACAATTATTAAGTGACTACTAAAGCATAAAATGCATTGGCACAGTTACAAGAAATTACATATAAAGAGAAATTACTTCGCAGGCAAATAATTCTACTTAACAAATTGACAAAAAAAAACCATTAAAACAAAGCCTTGCAAGGGTAAGTTATAAATAAATCATAACTTAGTGACCGATATATAAGTTTGAGTGCGTTAGAAAAATACAACGCCCTTTTCTCAGGTTACATATTCATCTATACATCAATAAAAACGATAAAAATAAAATTCTATGTGTTTAATGGTTATCTGGACCCGGGAGTACGTACCCACTGGGCAATTGCCGTTTACAATTAATAACCCAGCGGTATCATGTTCCCTTTCAACAGCCCACCTCTACACATATAAAAATAGGTACCGGGTGGTCGTAAAGTAAGGAATAAATTCAATATCTTGTAAAGCACAATTTTTTTCAAAAATCGCTCGGACCCGTCGATTTTATATTTTTTCGGGGCATATTTTGCGAAAAAAAAATTTTATACAGGCTGCTAAAAAATTATTTTTTTTTTTTCAAATTGCAACCCAATTTTTTTATTGCATTTTTGGATTGCCCTTACAATTCTAAACATTTGTCATGTAGCATGTGATATACCTAAGTCCAAGCGTTTTGGAGTTATTCGCATTCAAAATTTAAAAATTGAAAAAAGGTCATGAAGAAAAGGAAAAATGAAATAATTTTTATAACGTTTTATTATATCGAAAACAAAGATTCGTAAACTTAAAAATAATTTTATTTCAGCAAATGTTCGAAATGTCCTCCGTTAGTCAACTGACAATAGCCCTAATCAATCTACAAATTCCTGCTGCACATTTCGAACCATTTCGGGCGTTATTCGACGTATTTCTTGACGGATGCGTTGTTTTAAATCATCTACATTTGCCGGTTGGCTTTTAAATACCTTGCCTTTAAGGTATCCCCATAAAAAAAAGTCTAGTGGTGTTAGATCGGGTGATCTTGGTTTAAATTTTGAATGCGAATAACTCCAAAACGCTTGGACTTAGGTATGGCATATGCTACATCACAAATGTTTAGAATTGTAAGAGCAATCCAAAAATGCAATAAAAAAATTGGGTTGCAATTTGAAAAAAAAATTTTTTTAGCAAATCTTTTTGGTATAAAATTTTTTTTTCGCAAAATTTGCCCCGAAAAAATATAAAATCGACGGGTCTGAGCGATTTTTGAAAAAAAATGTGCTTTACGAGATATTGAATTTATTCCTTACTTTACGACCACCCGGTATAAACAACAAACAACAATGCTAATTCACACAAATACAAGAGCGAGGAAGCCCTGCACTGTCTTTTATTTTAGCAGATTTCAGCTCAATAAGCCTCGTGCGAATAAGATACCTTTGCAAGACAGTGCTCGATTTTTAATAGGTTATATAGACCTGTAGAATGATTTGCTGCCAGCCTTAATTTATATAAAAATACCTACTTACACTTGAATATATATTTATTTAATGGATCACAGACACAAATTGTTAACATGCGCGGAGGGTGACTGTTATTTACAAATTAATATTTGAAAAACACATTACAACTAATACCCGGAAGTAAAGACAGATTAGTGTTGGCTAATTCAGAAGAAAATATACACCAACGAAATATTTTAAAGACAAGCTGTTTACAATGAGAGTTTCTAATTAAAACATATCAAAGCGCCCGGCTTAATTAACAACTCCCTTCCCCTCTGGTTTCCACTAACCATCTCTACTCCCGAAAATCAACCGCCGTCTCTCAAAAGTGATAAAAAGGACAAGAAACATTAATTTACGTTGGAACAGTTTAATATTAATTATTGCACGACATCTTAATTTTAAAAATATGCATTCGTCCGTAACAAGCGCTACATTTTGGTCTCAAGTTTCAACCTACTAAACAAAGATCCCTTTGGATTTGCGCTATGTTCAGCCTTAATTAATTATTAAATCAGTACACCTGTTTCTCTACCCTAATATATGTTTCATTTTTCTGTTCAACCTTTACTCAAATGTGAATTATATAAATTCCCACATCTCTTGCATAAAATAAAATATTCGGAAAACATTAGCAAATTACGACGTGTCGTCAAGGTATTAACAACCCACTACTTCTATCGCGGTAACAATGGTGATTTGACAAACGTTTATTACAATAATTTCGCGGTCCGCTACCTACAACCTCAAGTAGGATTTGAACCTACGACATCTACTTTGTTAGAGTAGCGGTTTAACCAACTGAGTTATTGAGATGCAATCCCCAACCGATGTAAATTTTGGAATTTACATCAGTTCTACATGGATAAAGACAAAATTTGCATCGATTGGGGCTTGTATTTCGATAATAATGTTGTAAAATAATAGAATTGTAAAGCGTTTTCTTAGACCATGACGTAAGGTTGACTCCACATCTACCTCATACTCCCAACTTTTCTGAAATCTTGTTGCATTTAAATTCCAAATGGTGGTAAAACTCAACTTTTGGTCTACTATAATTCCTAAATATTTCACACTACCTGCCTCTTCGACTACTTCATTGTGTATCATTATTTTAAAATCGTTTCCAAGTACACTTATTATTTGAGACTGCTTTCCTATTATTAATGATTTTGTTTTCTTGACATCAAGTTTAAGTTTATTAATTTTTAACCAGCTTACCAATTGTTTCATATCACTGTTAATTTTTTGGTCAATATTATCATTATCGTTCTTATCTCCAAATATATAAATTACCGTATCATCTGCAAATGAACTTTGCAATAATTTATGTCAATATAATTGATATAAATGATAAATAGTAGCGGTCCCAGTATACTACCCTGGGGGACACCATGTTTTACCATTAAATTCTCTGATATTTTTTCACCGCACTTTACCTTTTGCCGTCTGTTTGTAAGGTAACTTTCAAGCCAATTTAATTCCACTCCTATAATACCAATCTTTTCTAATTTTATAATCATTCTCTCTCTCTGTCAACTGTTTTAAAAGCATGTTTTAGGTCTACAAATACTGCTATGGTAATTAAGTCTTTGTCTCTGTTGTTTTCCATTTGTATAGTATATATTGAAATGCCGTTTCACAGTTATACTGTTTACGGAAACCTGATTGACTATTGCCGAGTATATTATTTTCCATAATGTGTTCTAAGATCTGTTCATAACCAACTTTCTCTAAGATTTTCGCTTGTGCAGTTATCATGTTAATACGTCGGAAATCTTCTGCCTTTCTTGAATTTGCTACTTTACGAATCGGTACAACAGTTGAGATTTTATAAATATCTGGTACTTTTCCAATTTCAATAGAACAATTAACTACATGTAAATGTATATCTTTTACTTCATTAAAAAAAATTTAATTAATTCAATACTGATATCTGGGATAGTTTTATTTGATATTGAAGTAATAATTTCTTGCAAATTTATTATAATCTAATAACTGAAAATTAACAAACGTGGCATTTATTTCTTTAATTTTATATTTCTTCAAGTTGTTTCGTGGAATTGAATCTACAAAAGGTTTATTGAATTTATTACAGACCTCGTCTATGTCCTTATATACTATGTCATAAAAGTCAATATCCTTGTATTGTTCTATTTTTTTACCCGATACTATTGTTTTAATAGTTTTCCACATTTGTCTACTATTATATTTGTTTTTATCTCGTTTTCATAATACTTTCTTTTTTCACGTCTTAACATACTGACTATCCTATTTCTAGCATTCTTATATTCTAAATATTCTGTATTATCCTTGCTAAATTTATATTTTTTGAATTTATTATCCCTATTTTTAATTTCATCTAGTATGCTTAAATAAAACCATGGTTTATGCTTACTATTTACATATACGTTCTTTTTCGCCATTTCTTGAGCTAATATTTGAATGAATTCGGTATAAAACATTTTAACTTTTTTATCTATATTTATATTAATAAAAATATGGTGTGTATTTTTCTTTAAAGCTATTAATATTTTTAAGTTTTCTTCCGATGTTAATATAATTTTCTTCACAATTTGTATATGTCATTAAATTTACTTTTATATTAAAAAATATGTATCAGCTTTTTGATAATTAATATTAAAATCTCCTAAGATAATCATTCTAAATCTACTATTTACAGCATATCTTTCACAAATATACTCTCGAATATTTAAAAATATTGCATGTGAACCGTTCGGAGTATATGTTGTAACAACTCTTTTTTAGTGTTGTATAAAATATACCTCAATATAAGATCTTTCCTTCATTTAGTTCTGAATACAAGAACATTTTAATTATTTTACAATGTTGGTATGAGGTAGGCAACTTAATTTGCATATCTTCATAGTGCCTATTTGTGTAGCGATTTACATTCCCATGAACTGTTTTCTAGTCATTGAGTTGCGCAATGCATCTTGACTCAATTCTATAAGCAACGCGTCTGCGTTAATTTAATCTGCTGATATCTTGTACACATGACCTCATCATCGACTTCGAAATCCTCCATTTTCACTTCCTGTTTAATGTCGAAGCATGAAGCTGCTTCTTTTTGATTTTATTTAAATTTATGCGAAAAACGCCATCAATTTGGTGGTAAGAGATATTTTTAATACATTTACATAAAATTTAAAGCATTTTGTTCTTTTTAGGCGTTTTTCTTGACGTTTTTTTTTTTCTTTACGTTTTAATAACGTTTTTACTTTAATTACACGTATATCATTACTTCAATTTATAACGTAATTGCATCTTGAGTACGCATTTGAATTTATTGTTGCGTACATTTTTCGTTTTATGATCGCAATTTTTTTGTGAATGGATACTTCCAAATAATGCAATAAGAAGTGGATTTAAAAATTTTAAGAAGAAATTATACGAATTTTTTTTAAAGATAATTCAGTTTGGGGCGTGGCTGATAACATTATGTCAAGATTGCACCATGATGACGCAAGAATGACTTCATCCTGTTAACCTCTCCGTATTTATATTTAGATACCAGTGGTTGTCAAAAAGAAAAGTTTGTGTACAAAAATTTATAAGGTATTTATGTAGTGTTTTATTTAGTACTTTAAGAATAATTTTAAGACCTTCATTATTTCCTCATTACATTTAATTCAATAAACATAGTCTGTATATTGTTATTTTTTACATTTTTGTCAAGTCGGTTTAATTGTCACGATAATTTAAAAAAGACAATTTGGCGCCTGAGATAACTTCATTCTTTTTACATTCTTTATTATTAATGGTAAGTGGTAATTAAGCAAATCATTTTAGTGAACCAACCCTATTAATCTACCGATGAGCCAAAGGCACAATTATAAGTGGTGTAAAGTTAGTATTTTTTGGATAACTTACTTTATTATTATTTCAAAATTTTGTATACTACACCTACGTTATACACACATTATTTTTTGTTACAATGTTACCTTTAATGTATAATTGCACTCCACCTGTTGCTTGCTCTACATACTGAATCCGGTCGAACACTGTTATATCATCCACTGATATTTATTCCATGATCTAATATGTCCGCCGTAAGATGCGTTTCTGTTAACACTACTGCAGGCTCTACCTTATATATAAAACGTTCTATCTCATCATAAGGAGCTAGAACACTGTGCATTTTGTAAATATAATGTCTCTTCTACATTTTTCCTTGATTGCTACTTTTCTATGGCTATGCTATAAATAGCCGATCTTGTTTCTTTTTTCTTCCAACTTTCTTAAATATACCATGCACGTGGGACTTCTTGCATCATGTTTTGTATCTAATTTTAAATTGTAATTTTCACAATTTACACAATTTTTCTTTTCTGCGCATGTTTGCATCTCATGTTCACCCTTCTTGCCGCACAGAATGCATGCTTTCGTTTCTGCATTCAGCAATCTTATGATTATATCCATTGCATTTATAACACCTTAACAATGGGATGTACTCATTTGCTTTGCATGTCGACCATTCTATCTTTAATTTCTTTGTTTCCATAATTGTATTGGATGTATTACTATCTATCTCAAGAATAGCATTATAGTAATCTTTTATCTATACTATACATAATACTTCCATATGAGTATTATTTAGTTCATTTTGTTGTAGAATACATTCCTTTAAGTTTTCTGCATTCCAGTTATATTTATTTATATTATTATCTACACCTACAACTTTAATCCTAGGTTTTCTCTTAATTGGAATTTTTACTGTTGTCACCTTCAATTTTGTTTCTATTTCATTTTGTAGTGTCACACTATCACTCTTACTTTCACATGTTATGGCTACGTTACTAACTCGTGTCCATTAATGATTGAAGCTGACGTCATGTCAAATCTAGGAAATTTCTTTAGTCAGTATTTGCAACACTGATAATTATATTGTAAAATCAATAGGTTTCTACCTTTTCTGCCATAGTCGCACGTGCCTGTTTTTCATTAGCTTTTATTATAATTTTTCCGTTCATTCTTCATTCCTTTACTAATTTTTCGTTATATTCACAATCGGTTATTTTCATAACTCCAGATTACTTTTTGTTTGAAAAGATTAAATACAATATTCATAAAAATATATTGCATAATTTAGATGAATTATTGGAAGTAGTTGAACACTAGAAAGCAGGCTATTACACGGGAAGAACTTCAGCATGTTTTTGAAAACATGAAGCGGAGAATTAATTTATGTCATCAGGGTCATCATTTTCAACATTTTTTGTAATTATATTAATTTAATGATGAATGTTTGTTTGTATTATTGTCATAACAATAATTTTAACAAACAATGTTTATAATTGCATCAAATGTGATTACCCCATGGGACGCTAATGTCAATCGTTGCGACCGAAATGAACTGTCGTGGTACCAACCTAACCAAAATTTGCTACATGACGTCAGCTTCAATCATTAATAGACACCCGTTATTATTAACATTTTTTATGTTAGCTATACCTATGCATAACTATGAGTATCAATTCATTAGACTTTTGATATTAATGCACACGATATTTTCACTCTAACAGACTCACATTAATTAGACCTTTGAAACACTTTCATATATTAGATTAGCACTAATTTGATTAATACTTTATGTATTTTCACTATAACTTGTCTGGTGATTAGTTTATTTTAACCCACGCTGTCTACTTGTAATTATGCAACCAGTTAGTATTATTAACACACAATATTGCAACATTCCAATTTACCAATTAAATGAAGATTCAATTTTAAATTTTAAACAATATAACCTTTATTTTAAATTACAAGTTTTCTTTATTGGAAAATTGCTTTGTAGAAACAGATTGTCTCCTTAAATTTGTTAAACCAATCAAATAGCTGAATAATTTTGTTAATAGAACAGAAATCTAAATGGTGGGTTTACTAACAAGATCACCATCCAAACCTCTACCCACCGTTACGAATCCTCAAAAAGCATTTTTTTACGTCGCAAGTAAATAATTTCTCCGCCTGTTACTTGCTCACTAACTTATAAAAGCTTATAAAAGACAAGCGCGCTCCTCCATCCATCGTGAAATTTAGTTTTTGGTTCTCTAGCTGGAAAATTATCTTTTCTGTATATTTTCATTTATTAATGTTAAGTTTGTTACTTGCTCAAAGGTGCCGATGCCCAAAATATGACCGCTAGCTCAGCCTGCTTGAAAACTAATTGGATGCGTGGACGTGTAGTTGGCGTAGAAACTCAAAAGGAATTTAAAAAGGGCACAACTTGGTTTGCTCTTGTTTAGCCGTCAAACCAAGAAAAGGACGAAGGCACAGTTAAACTTAAATTTAGTGGTAAGCAAAATGACCCCTAGATATAACATATGTGAATAACGTCTTTACCTATGATTCAGCAGCTGAATACCTCATCACCTAAAATTACATTAACAGTGAACTACACTCACCAACATAAAACACCTAAAATTTCCATCAAATTGGATGTATGATCACCTCTTTATCCCTGTGCCGACTTTAATGATTTTTTTTTCGAAGGTGGATTAATGTATCAATTTAAAGACATTTCTTTTAATCTTCACTAAAAAGAATTATGCATATAATTATACAAGAAAATGGAAAAAAGTGTTTTTGCCCCTAAGGTTTGCATCGCCCTGTGAAACAAACTTGTAATCTAAGTTTCATAGCGTATTTTTTTCTAATAAATGTGATTCATTCTTTACATTCTGTTTTTTTACTCTTCTCAACATTTTTATCGGTTTAAGAGATATGAGTTTTAAAAAATGTTGGTAAACAATTCCTTTTAATACACCGCAATGCCCGTCCACACACTTGTTGGTCAATGTTTATAGGAGACTCAGATAAATGTCATGCGGTGGCCTACACGTAGTTCAGATATTAATTCCATATAACAAGTATGGGAAATGTTAGACGAAACAATAAGGAAACGACAAGGAGAATTATTCACCACCAACAAAACCCACTTTATTCATAAATAAATAATTGTACAAATACGTTCATAAATCAAATAACAAAAGAAACAATGAAAGGGTTAAATATATATAACAAAACACCATTAAATCATGTTAAAGTGCGTACAAAATTATAACGTTAAGAGAAAAATAAATAAAAAGCCGTTTAGTTGCACAGAAACACAAAAAACCCCTTTGGTAACACACAATTGTGCCATAAATAATCAGAATAAAAATCTGAAGTGGCCCTTTAAAACCAATCATGCCGGTCTTTAAGTAAATAAGCACATAAAACAACAAGGCATATTACGATACATATAAAATATAACAACAGTAAAATTTCACAGCTGATAATAAGGTAAATGCAAGTACAAAGAAAATAAACAAGGAATTTACACGTATACAATTGTTTAGTGACCACTAAAGCACAAAATACATACGTAAAATTACAACAAACTACATATAAAGAGTAATTAGTTCGCAGGCAAACAATTCTACTTAACAAACTGACAAAAAAAGCTCATTAAAACAAAGGCAATAAAAATTAAATTCGAGCTGTTTAATGGTCAACTGAACCAGTAAGTATTTACACACTCGGCAATTGCACATTACAATTAATAACCGAGCAGTAACCTGTACCCGTTCTCCAGGCCCACCTCTACACAAATATAAATATAAACAACAAACAACAATACTAATTCACACAAATACAAGAGTGAGGGAGCCCTGTACTGTCTTTCATTTTAGCAAATTTTAGCTTAATGAGTCCGCGTGCGAATGAGATACATTTGCAAGGCAATGTTCGATTTTTAATACGTTGTATAGGCTTGTAGAATGATTTACTTCCAGCCTTAATTTATATAAAAATACCTGATTACACTTGAATATATTCCTTTAAGTGATCACAGACACAAATCGTTAACGTACGCGGTTTAACTTCAAAAAGGGTGAATGTTATTTATATATTAATACTTGAAAAACACATTAAAACTAACACCCGAAAGAGAACACAAATTAGCGTTGGCTAATTTAAAAGAAAATGTACACGCTAGAATTATTTTAATGACAAATTGTTTGCAATGATGGTATTTAATGAACCAACCCATCTGGCTCCGTGACACTCTGTCACTCCCTTTTCCCCCGATTTCAAAACTAACTACGTTTACTCCCGGAATCAACCCCCATATTTCAAAGTAATAAAAAAACAAAAATTATTATGTTGGAACAGTTTCATATTAATTATTGAACGACATCCTAGTCTTAAAAATATGCTTTTGTTCGGAACAAGCGCTACACCCCTTCAGTAAGCAGCTTTTAACGCGGTCCGCTAGCTACAGATGTCAAGAAGAGTATAAAAATAAAATGTAAAGAATGAATCACATTTGTTAGAAAAAAATACGTCCTAAAGTTTAGATTGCATATGTTTCACAGGGCGATGCAAACCTTATGGGCAAAAACACACTTTCCATTTTCCTGTATATATATTGACATGTATGTGTTTTAGTGAAAATTGAAAGCAATATGTTTAAATTGATACATTAACCTACATTCGAAAAAAAATCATTAAAATCGGAACAGGGATAAAGTAATCATACATCCAATTTGATGGGAATTTTAGGTGTCTCGAATTTTTTGTCTGTGAGTGTAGTATCAGTTTTTGATAAATCGCATTATAGCTTAAGCGTTTACACATAAATCAGTAAACACACAAAGAGAAACATCAAGGTACAAATAAACTAGCGTACATTAAAATTATATCATAGATCACCCTGTATGAATATATCACCTTTCTAAAGCGATTGTTTTAATGTAATGATGGCAACTTCATATAATAATAATTGTTTTATTATCCCAACAGATAAACCGTACAAAAGACAAAATTAGATTTAATTCATTAAGATAGAGAGTAAATGAACATGAATAGATGAAAAAAAAACAAAAAAAATTACTTGATTAACATAACCAATAGAAAAAGTACTACACACAACAAGATAATGATCCAAATAACAAAAATTATTTAAAATTAAAAAAAAAAGTAATTACAATAATCCTAAGGTCTACAATCAACTGAGCTTATCTAATATAGGTTTCAAAGTTGCATTGAAAATGTCAACAAGGTTTGATATGCAGTTATAGTTATAATACATAATATAAATAGGTGAATATTGCATAATATTCGTTCTTCATATTGGTAGATGGAATGTACATTTATATCTGGATGTAGATCGTGGTACCGTAAATAGTAAAGAAGTGTGAAGAAAATTACAATCGATTTTGTTATGCAACAGGTTGTATAGAAATTATATAGAGATACGTTTTATTCTGCAATTAAATCAAATCGTACAAGCATATTTGTTTGTGGTTAGCCTCTTTTTGCATAATAACCATTACTGCGAAAGCATAAATATTTAAGAAATCGTCTTTGTACAAATTCGATGTTATTTGCAAACTTTTTATAGGAGGGATTCCAGATTATTCCTCCATATTCTAATTTTGACTTAACCAATGCAAAGTACAATCATTTAATTGTGAAGATAGAAAAATCTGAGCAGATGCGTATTATAAAACCGAGCACTTTAAAAGCAGTCGAACGTTATCCCTAAATCTTTGACCATAGTATACCTGTTCAATGCATTACTTGCTATTGATTAATCAAACTGAACTGGTTTCAGTTTACGTGAAAATTACACAACTTTGCATTTAGAAATATTTAAGTCTAGTTTATTTTTGTTACACCAGATTTAAACACTGCTTAAACCATTTTGAAAAAATTACAATCCCCTATGATGTATATTTTAGCAAATATTTTCTTATGATCAGCGTATAACAATTTTTGAACTGATTTAAAATTTATAAATATTAAAAAGAGAAAAGGTCCTAAATTTGAACCTTGTGGCACCCCAGATATTGAAAGACATAGCTTTGAATTGTATCCACTAAGTGGACTGCACCAAAGAAGAGCTAATACTGCAAGAAGTCAACTTACTTGATATTATGTTGTAATCAATTTGATGGAAGGCTTTGTGAAAGTCCGTGTAGATGCCATAAATACGTTGCGTTAGCTGTGCGTATAGTGAAAATAAATCAATTTAAATATGTAAATAAGGTCAACCTAAGGAATCACGAATGAAACAACGTTAAACTTTAATCTCAGTGTAAATAGTAGGTATAAAGATAGTATGTATAGATTTAAAACATATGAAACTAATTGTTAAGTCTAGAACCTTAGTAAGCGACAATATTGAGACCGATTACGAACAACTTGTGAGCAACACTATAATTATAGTATCAAAAATGATGTTAAACTACTATAAAGGCGATCCTATGGAACGTTATGAGAGTAGCTTGGTTTAATTTACAAGTCAGTTGTACAATACGTAGTGGATGGGTAATTTTTACTGATCTAAAGTGATGTGAGTAGTGGATTTATTGCTCGATAAGTGATGTCATTATTTATCTTTATTATAACGGATCACGAAAATTAATGTAAATAATTAAATTGTAAGGAGTTGCATTGGATCGTTATATTACGTCTAAACCTTAAATCCTCCTGACTATCGAATTGATGTGTGTTTAATTTAGTCCAGGATTGAACATTCATTGGTACTAACGGTATTCATTTTACATGTCGTAGTAGTAGTTTCGCAGGGAAATTATTTTAGGTATTTGGTTTAAGAAGTTACATTGGTTATTGCACGACAGTACAAAACCGTTATTTATTTATTTTTAATATATAATAATTTATAGTTAAAATACTTAGCTTTTTGTGTTCGTTATGGTGTATATTTGTATTTATGTTACACAAATCTGAACGTTTTGATAACACTTAAAGTTATCTTGGTCAGTACTAATAGAATCATTCAGAATTGTTTAAGATGTTGAAACAAATTTATGAAATTTGAAAAACTGAAAACGAAAACATAACAGGCTACTAATAAAACAGTTTCATAAGTGTATAAAGCCAACTATGGAATACCATTCTAGTAAATAGTAACTAGATCATTAGTAAATTAAATATTGTTAAACTGCCTTGAAGATAAAAAATCAGAACACTCCCTAACGGTCGAAGGCTAACAGTGATAAAGTCAAAAGAGCAAATTTAACAAAATTTAATCAAATACAAAGTTTTGAAAAACTTTAATTTGAAATTGATGAAAGCATTCACAAATAGAAACCTAAAATGAATTAAAAATTCAGTCAAAGCTAACAAAGAAATATGCTTTGTTAATAAACGTAAGGGTTATTTTACTGAGAAATCACAATGTAGTGAGTTTAACATAACTTTTAATTTTAATTTCAACTAAATATGTTTAATTATAGTGCTGTGGTAGTTAACATATAATTGGTAATCATTTGATTCAAGGTCTAGGAAAAACACAGCAAAAAAACCTAGACATACCAAAAGCTAAAATTAAAATTAAAATTAAGGCGTACCATAATGGATTTTTTTAATTATAAGATGCAAAAACCTATTTAAGCGGAGATTTTCTACTTGTCCACAGTTATTAGGATGTTTACATATCTCAACAGCTTCACGTACCGAAATCGGACTTTTGAGCGCGACGTGTAGGCGCCGCCGTTTGTTCACCGGGATTTTTGTGCTCCGCCAATTTGTCGCTGGTCGTTTGGGCGCTAAGGTGTAGAAATATTAAAAATAGCCTATGATTTTTCCGTTACTAATCGTAAATATGTTTTTTGTGACTAATTTTAATTATTTTTGTATAAAAAAACAAAAAAAGTAGTATTTGGAATCTTAATGTACTTACGAACAACTTTATGACAATTTTGTTATTTAACAAGTAAAATCAGGTTACGTCACACAATATAATCGTTATCTATTAACTTCATTTAGTAAAATGATTTATACTAATGACCTTTACAAGAAGAGATTATGTGAAAGTAACATTGTTAAAAGTTACAAACTACTTAGTTTTCATGAAACATATTTACATACGTTCGGCGGACAACAATCGGCGCCAAATCGACCGGCGGTAAAACATCCGGCGCCCAAACGGTGGTGCCCAAGAGCGGCACCCGGACGGCGGCGCCAAAACGGCAGCGCCCAAATGTCGCGTACCGTCACGTACGGACATAACAATGAGTTTGTCTTGGCAATATTTCCATATTATCAAATTGAATGTTGTAAATACATAAATACACCATAAAAAAATAAAAAACTAGGTATTTTAAGTATGTGTCGAAATGGTGATGGTTTAGCTATTTATAACTTATAGTTCTCTTGCATTTATGTCATGGTTCTGCGCCAAATTAAAATTGAGAATAATGATGTTTATTCAGGATTACAGTCAAACCTTAATGCAAAATTCATTTTTAATTAATATTTGGGACACTTAGCTTGAAAAATATTAATGGCGGACCTCCTGCGTAGGATTGATTTAGCAAAACCTCGAAAAGTTTTCCAATTTTATTTTAAAAAAAATGATAACATGCGCCAAATAATAAAAACTTTGCGGTAGCTGTGCAAATAAAGTAATTTTAATATGAAATACGGTCAAGCTATTAAATCACCAATAAACCAATGTTAAACTTGAACTTCATTGTGTGTAGTAAATATAAAGGCAGCATGGGTAAAGATGGAATATTAAGAACGAAATGTTAATTCTTGCCTGGTAGCGTAAAGTGATCGATGACAGTTTTGTGAGCAACACTAGAATCGAAATATCAAATGTAAAGGTGGAGAAGGATCGTGGAGGGTACCCTATGGAACATTATGCGTGTAAAACGGCTTTGTGGAGTAGAAAATGGTGCGGCGTTTTCCCTAACTTGGAGTGCTGTGAGTGCTGGATTTATTTGCCCTATAAAGGATACCACCATTCATTTTCATCATGAAAGATCACCGAAATATAAAGTAAAAAAATTCTACTATAACGAATTTCATCGTTATACAATGTCTAAACGTTACACCTTATTGATTATCAAATTGACGTGGGTATAATTTACTATAGAGTAGAACTTTAATTCATATTGACTGTATTTATTTTACATATCGTAGTTATTGTTTCTTATAAAATTATTTTGGGCACTTGGTTTAAGAAATGATATCGGTTAATGTACGAGAGAACAAAAACTATATATATATATATATATATATATATATATATATATATATGTGTGTGTGTGTGCGTGTGCGGTGTGTGCGTGTGTGTGTGTGGGTGCGTGTGCGTGTGCGTGCGTGTGCTGTGCGTGTCGTGCGTGTGCGTGTGCGTGTCGTGTGCGTGTCGTGTGTGTCGTGTGGTGTGTGTGTGTGTGCTGTGTGTGCGTGTCGTGTCGTGTGCGTGTGCGTGTGCGTGTGCGTGTGCGTGTGTGTCGTGTGCGTGTGCGTGTGCGTGTGGTGCGTGTGCGTGTGCGTGTGCGTGTCGTGTCGCGTGCGTCGTGCGTGTGTGCGTGCGTGTGCGTGTGCGTGCGTGTGCGTGTGCGTGTGTCGTGTGTGCGTGTGGCGTGTGGTGCGTGCGTGGTGCGTGTGCGTGTGTGCGTGTGCTGTGTGTGCGTGTGTGCTGTGTGCGTGTGCGTGTGCGTGTGTGCGTGTGTGCGTGTGTGCGTGGTGCTGTGTGTGCGTGGTGCGTGTGCGTGGTGTGCGTGTGTGCGTGTGTGCGTGTGCGTGCGTGTGCGTGTGCTGTGTGTGTGTGTGTGTGGTGCGTGCGTGCGTGCGTGCGTGCGTGCGTGGCGTGCGTGCGTGCGTGCGTGCGTGCGTGCGTGCGTGCGTGCGTGCGTACGTGTGTTGTTGAGTTTTAAACTTCCGCATCCCCATGTGTTAAATCGGTGTTCCAGGTACTTGCCCGCCTTGGTTTTGATAATATTGTAGTAGTCCTAACAAGACTGTTAGCTCAACGTTACGGCAAAATCCCACTTGTCACCTTCAGGGTACGAAGTCAAGCACGTAACCAGCGATATAAAAAGAACCTCTACCAGAACATATACGTTCTACACGAGTAACGAGAAGCAGTGACCGAACGTTAAACGTATCTTGAAGATGACAAGTGGGATCTTGCCGAAACGTGGAGCTAACAGTCTTGTTGAGACTACTACATTAGCACCAACGCGGGCCAGTACCCGTAACATCGATTTAATTATATATATATATATATATATACTTGTGTACTTATGTCAAGGTTCGGTACATAATTCAAATTTATTGGAAGTGTTATTGATGAAGAGTATTGATTATTACGCTTACAAAGGATTATAGTCAAACTCTAATATAAATTCTTTAATATTTGAGAGACTCAGCATGACAGATTGTTTGTAATCAAAGTTTTTATTGGTTTATTTATGCAAGTAACAAGCATAACGCTACTGTTTTATAAGTAGAAGTTTGCTGAATTCAATAACAAATTGTGTTTGTTTTGTATTACTGGTAAAAAGCAAAATTTGAATTAGAAGTTCGATGCGAAGAGATCCATGTTTTAGGAAAGCACAGTTCATTGATTTGAAACGTAATGTATTAAATAACATTACTTTTGATAGCAGCATATTATATTTAAATATATAAATTTACGTTTAATCAAGTACGAAGTACTATATTGACGTTTATGGGTATTCATTTCGCTATTGAAGGAAGGAAACATTTTACAAATTTATTATTCAGTATTTTTATAGTAACATTAGTTTCAAAATTTTTAAGCTTTACGCATTTTGTGATCGAACTTCGTGTAGTTTTTTAATTTCTTTGACGTTCATGTATTTATTATTTTGGGTTAACGTAAGTTTTGCGAGCTGGTGTAACATATGTACTCCTTAAAAGTTCAAGGATATTCTTTATTTATATTAGCTCATATTTTATGGACGTGAGGCGAACAGTTCAGCTAGAATGGATAATAATTTTGGTTTGTGTTTTCGAAAAGTACTTATCGCACGTGTTTACGTTCAAAAGGAACTTATACGAATTTTATACTGAATGTACAGAGCTTTACGTGTTGCGAGTAAGCCAACATATTACGGTTTGCGATTTCGCAAGGATAACATAACAGCTTAATATAATTATCAAGATAAATGTAGATCGTAGTAGCGCTTTAAGGACATTTATACCATATTTGTTTTAAGGAAATTGTAAGTTTTACCATGGCACCGCCCATCTCCATTGTAGTTACTTGGTAACCTACTTATTTTATAAGTACTAACATGTGTCTATTAATGATTGAAACTGACGTCATGTCAAATCTAGGAAATTTCTATGCTTAGTACTTGCAATACTGGGAACTATATTGTAAACTCAATGGGTTTCTACCTTTTTTGCCATAGTCAGACGTGTCTGTTTTGCATTAGCTTTAATTATAATTTTTTCGTTTATTCTTCATTACTGTATTAATTTTCCGTTATATTCACAATCAGTTATTTTCATAACTCCTAAAGTAAGTTTTTCAAATTTGCGTAAGTAAAATTTGATACAAACTTCCAGGTTATGTTTAACAATACCATGCATTTCAGATTTGGTGAACGATTTTGCAGTGGTGTTTACCTCCGAGCAAGACGCAGTCATCTTAACTTAATTTTAACAAACAATGTTTAAAATTACATCAAAGGTGATTACCCGATGAACGTTGCGACCGAAATGAAGTGTAGTGATACCAACCTAACCAAAATTTGCTACATGAAGTCACCTTCAATCATTAATAGACACCCGTGATACGACGCTAACACGGTTCCTTTGTGTGACAATACGCATGTTACTTAGTTAAAGATTGCTATCAGTACTAGATAAACAAAGTGAAACTAACGTTTCGTCCTATTCAGGTACAATTCAACTATAACGGGATCACCAAGCGCTTAGTTATTATTACATAACCACTGCAAAATTTTGGTAAGCTCATCGATGAACCAGCACCCTTTCTTATTTGTTAAAAAACACATACGTTTAATCTTATGATCTCATCACATTTACGTATCTGTTTTTTGTACTGCTTAAGAATAAATCAAATAACTTACTTATCGACACCTTGTGTTCTAGTACTAAAAGATAAATCAAAATAATAACACCGAAACCGATAGATGTCTTAAAAATAGTGGCCAAATTTTAAACGTAGAAAAATTTGTGGTTTTGCGCGTAATGTGTAAAACAAACTGACTGAGGAGAAATATTTCAGCGCCTAAGAGTGAAGTAAGCGTTAAGACGTTTTGGCATAGTGTAAAGCTAGGGTATTTTATTGTTGACATAGCCCTCAGATGGAAATGTTTAAGATCATATATCAGCGGAATCAACCCTTCGGTATGGTAGCAGATCTTTTCTCGGTATTAAAGCACAATTCAGAAAAACTACGTTAGACTGCTACGTTTAAGACTGAAAGAGAACGTTACCAATTAATTACCTCCAAGTGTTCTTCATAAACTCGACACACTAACAAGTTCAATATTTGTTAATGTCATGCTTTAAGAGATAAAAGTACCTCATTCCTGTCTTCTAAGGTTTGACTTCGTCGTTAATTAAAATCAACTAGAAATCAATGCTCTTAAAAATCAAGGTTTAGATTTGCGTTGAACTGGAAACGAGTAAAGAAAGGCTAATGACTTCAAACTCTTTTATATAGAAATTCCAAGAATAAAATCTGTCACGATCAATACAGTGACTTATAAAATCAATTAAAAACTATTTTACTAAAAATAATAAATGTGAAATAAAACTTAATGTTTTTGAGGTTTTTTTGAAACAGGTACCATGTGACATTTAAAATTACATAGTGGTCAAATTCGCTTATATGGGAAAATATACTGTTCAACCGATTGTTAATAGTGTAAAATATAGCTGTAGGACCACTTCAAAGAACTCAAAACTTTGTAACTTTATAATTCTGCATAAGACCAACTAAAGGTCATTGTTCTAAAACATCTAGGTGGACTGATAGTTTGACGTCTATAAACAGTTCCTATGTCCCACACACAATATATTGAAGAATAGATCGTCGCTTTTTAGAGATGGTGCTCAAGCTTATTTGAAGGACCACTGTACTGCAATCAAATAAAAGTCAATGATACGTTAACGGCTTCGTACACTTTTTTCGGCTGCATTGAACACATTTAGGACTAACCCAAGATCATTGTTTATTGAGCAGTTTACAGAGTTTACCGTTATAATTTAAGTACAAAATTAACACTACAAGGACGACTTCCCAGATTAACAACGCGTCTATCGTTTTAAATAATTTTAGAGGATTAAACTATAAAATCCGAGAAAAAATAGATGATAGACTGTCTATCATGTTAATAAGCTTTAATTGCGTGATATTTTAATTTAGAAGATGGCCCAAGGAAGTTAGGGTGCATCGTCAACAAAAGGAAACGACAGCAATTTTTTCTGCTTGAGTCTAGGTTCAAGTCTATAATTAAGATGAAGGTCAGTAATAGACGATGGTTAGTTACAAAATACAAATCAGGTTATTTGCTATGGCATTTTACCTAAAGATGAGGATAATGCCAATTAGCGATTTTCAATTTTAAACAAATTTCATTATCTGAATGTTACAACTACGTTATAGTCGGCTTGAGATTGGGTTAATAATGCTCCAATAAGGCTAAACGATTTTCAAAATCGTTCATCTGTGAATCCTTTCCGACCTATAACTGGCCGTTAACCTGTCATATCTAAAAACATCAGAGTCCGCACTTCAATTACGGTACCAGCACACGTTCACCCGTCTTCAGGTGTCAAAACCGTACAAAAGACATACACACAATTATACGCCGCTTGTAACAAGAACCTATCTAGAAAATAACTCGCGAGTTATCGAATCGTGTATTTTTCTTTTTGTCCTGCAAGCGCTAGTGATCTAGTGTAAAGCAGACCTTTTTTTTCGAGGTATTGGTGTAAAACGTGCGCATTCTCCTTTACGAGTTGTACGTCTAAACCAGTCAACCACTAAAACCCCTAGCTAATTTGTACGAAAAGTCCGAAGTTGTCTCTCAAAAATTTCCTTATCCGAACAAATACACGCGTTTACATATAACACCGGAAAACACACATTTGGATACTCATCCTGTATATGCATAAAACATCTTTATTTTTTGCCTACTTTTTTTATAAAAATCAATCGTATTTTTAAGTTATGTCAAGAAAATATTTTTTTTTCTTCTAACATAAAATTGTTTTTTTTCCGAAAACCATAAAGTTAATCCTTTTGAATAAATAATTTCATTTATATCTAAAGTTAATGTTAATACCCTTAAATTTACTAATTTTCAACCAACATACTTCAAATTCAAATAAAAATCTATCAACACCTGTAAATAATAAACTTAATGATTAAAATGAGTAATTTCACCAAGGGTGATAAAATGTTATGTTGTCTTTTAGCATTATCATTCTCATAAGTTCTTTCAAAGAAACGCAATATTAAGAAATTCGTTTTTTTAACTATAATTGAGATTACCTATTCAATAAAATTAAACTGTTCAGTTTCTTTGGATTAAAATATTTATCTACCGGCTTGCATTGAAGAAAACGGGAATTCTTCTCGACCTCAACCCTGATTTGTTAATATAAAAGCTTTTCATACCATTGCCATCTTCCCACTTCATTTCAATAGTTCAATTCGTTTTTTTAGAAAATAAGTCAATTTCAGTACGTGTTCCATAGATGTCAATTCAAAACTAGGTCAAATCTGTGTAGCTATACATTACTTAGCTAAGAAAACATACACGTTAAATATAATCTACATCAAACCCTGATTTCTCCCATTTGACTAGTTCAAAATCAGTTAAAAGTGCAATTAATCACCAGATTTCCACACTACTGAAGTTAAACAGAAAGTGTGTGTTTGTGATTGAGTGTGATTACATAAGCATGAGTTTACATGTGAGTGTGTGTATATGTATGTGTGTGTGTGTGTGTGTGTGTGTGTGTGTGTGTGTGTGTGTGTGTGTGTGTGTGTGTGTGTGTGTGTGTATGTGTGAGTGTGTGATCGTCTGCGTTTGTGTGTGAGTGCAAATTTTAATGTGAGTATGAGAGTGAGTGTAAGTGTGAGTGTGCTTGTGAGTGTGATTGTGAGTGTGATTGTGAGTGTGAGTGTGAGTGTGAGTGTGAGTGTGATGTGAGTGTGAGTGTGAGTGTGAGTGTGAGTGTGAGTGTGAGTGAGTGTGAGGTGAGTGAGTGTGGAGTGTGAGTGTGAGTGTGAGTGTGAGTGTGAGTGTGAGTGTGAATGAGAGTGTGAGTGAGTGTGAGTATGAATGTGTGAGTTTGTGTGTGTTTCTGTGTGTATGAGTGTGGGTGTGACTGTAAAAGTGTGTTTGTGAATACGTTAGTGTGTTTATGTAAGAATGCGTTTATATGTATGAGTATCAGTATCGGTTGTAGTGTGAGTGTGATTGTGAGAGCAAGTGTGTGGATGCGAGCGTGCGTGTGGGCGTGAGTGTGAGTTTGAGTGTGAGTGAGTGTGAGTGTGGGTGTGAGTGTGAGTGTGAGTGCGAGTATGAATTTGTGTGTTTTCTATGTGTGTATGAGTGTGTGTGTGTGTGTGTGTGTGTGTGAGCGTGAGTATGTGTGTGGGTATGAGCGTGAGTGTGACTGTGAGTGATGTGTGTATGTGTGTGTGTGTGTGTGTGTGTGTTTGTGTGTATGAGTATGGGTGTGAGTGTGAAAGTGTGTGTTTGAGTGTGAGTGCGTTTGTGTGCAAGGTGTGTGTGAGATTGAGTGCGAGTTTTCCAGTGAGTGTGAGAGTGAATCTGAGTGTGAGTGTAAGTCTGAGTGTGAGTGCGAGAGTGTGTGTGTGTGTTTGTGTGTGTTTGTGTGTGTCTGTGTATGGCTGAGTGTGGGTGTGTATGTGTGACAGTGTGTGTTTATGGGTATGCGAGTAAGTATGTGTTTGCGTGTATGAGTCTCATTGTGAGTGGTGGTGTGAGTGTAAATGTGGGCGTGGGTGTGGGTGTGCGTGTGAATTTGAGTGTGAGTGAGTATAAGTGTGTGTGTGGGAGAGTGTTAGTGTAAGTGCGAGTGTGTGTGTGTGTGTGTGTGTGCGCGCGTTTGTGTGTTAGTGTTTGTGCGTGTGTGTGTGTGTGTGTGTGTGTGTGTGTGTAGGAGTAAGTGTGTGTTTTTAAGTATGTGTGTGTGTGTGTGAGTGTGTGTAAGTGATAGTGTAAGTGGGAGTGCGGGTGTGAGTGGATTATGGCTGTGAGTGTGCGTGATGTGAATGTCAGTGTGAGTGTGGCCGTGTGTGAGTGTGGCTTAGCGCGTGAGCGTGATGATGAATGAGAGTGTGACTGTGAGTGCGAGTACGAGTGCGAATGGAGGTGCGATTGCGAGTGTGAGTTCGTGTATTAGTGTGTGTGTGTGTGCGTGTGTGCGTGTGTGTGTGTGTATGTGCGCGTGTGTGTGTCGGTGTGAGTGTGTAAATACTATAGCGGTCAGACTATTTGGGCTGAAGTGATGAAATTTGGCTGTTATTGCAAAATTGTAGATTTGTATGAGCTTTTGGGACATGCAGGTATCAAATTTCTTTAAGTAAGCTGTTTGTTTAAATGTAGTTGTTTGATTTTCTTACACTTGTAAAAGGTACTGAAAAACTATTAGAAATGTTAAGCTGATCAAGGCACAAGAAATAGTATGTCAGTAAAAAATTATTTTAAGCCAAATTAAAAGTTTTACCAAGATATTCCTGTGAGATGTTACAGAATGAGTAGAAGTTTTGAAAAAGGCATTTATACGTAGTTTATGCTCAACGATCGTACTAAAGAAATAGTAAAAATTAAGAATTTGTAACAACTTAATAGTATGTTTACAATGTACGCTCGATTTAAATAGAGCTACTACCCGTACGATGAAGTGGTCAAATTGGTAATGCTAAGAATGAGAGTTATAACCCCCCACGTGGAAATTAGAGTTATTTATTAAAACTGCTTTATTTTAATATGCGTTTATGCTTTAAAAGGACGTACTTACTCCAAATCTAGAAAAGTATTTTGACTTTTGGTTTAAATATAATATTTATTAGATACACACTATTTGAAAGTATATCTTAAAATACTATGTACTTGTATGGCATGTGTATGGGAATGTTGAATGGAGACACACCAAATTTGAACAGGGGGTTACGATTTAAATTCATTTTTGATAAAGTTTCGACTTGGCAATAGCTTAAAAAGCATTCGACTTGGCAATAGCTTAAAAAGCATTCATTAAGACGAGATATTAAAAGTAAACGTATAATGCAATTTATATTTGATTAGTGAAGATTTATAAGGACTCATAATTGTCAAGTAAAGTTGAAACTAGGAATTCCATCTTCAGTTGCAAAGAACTACTGCATATAGCAGGAATACCGTTTTTATTAAACAGCTTTTGGGGAAAATACATAAACCTATTAGATTAGCTAATGATTTTGAAAACAGCTACTAGGTAATACGTTGATCATAGTTACGATAAATAAGTATATTAAGCAAATTGAAACAACGCATATTTCATGTAAGATGTTATTAATTGAACTTGACTTCACATCTGTAAATGCTACTGTACATTTACAAAGATTGTAGAGTTAGTATTTGTTTACAACGTATTCCTGAAATAAGTTTAAATGTTATTTGGTTATTATTTCTTATTTTTTGGTAACTTTAGGCGTTTATATAGAATACCCGTATAAGAGGGCGAAAGATATAGTTTCAGTGTTTACATTACATTAAATTATTTATTAATTCAAACACTAGGTGGCGTTGTTAAAATTTTTTAACTTGTTCATTAGGTTTATTTAACGATTGTTAATTCCTTATCTTGAAGCCAAATAAATTCAAGTACTTTTTGAATTTTTAAACGAGTATTACAAATTTTGTGTTTGAGGTCGGGTTAGTAATTTATCGAGTGGCAATTATCTTGTTTTCCAGGATCATTCAGAGTTTTTAACATCTTGCCCAAAACTTTATACCGAAAAATTCCGGTCGTAATCTCATGACCTATACTATCGATTTTGAAGTTCATTTTAATGTGACTTTTGGAAGTTACGTTTCAGACATTTTATATCTGGTGAATTTAGTTTAGCATCCACTTACTATAATAATCCAACGCGATGTATGTTGTGGGTTAAGCGTGTAACCGAACAAATTAAAGCTATCTGTATCGCCACTGATTAACTCTTGGCCCTGTATGTTAATGTATCAAGACACATAAATAAGAAAGTTATGTGCTGATCACATGATACTTATAATATTAATATGATGCTGAGTTACGTAGGTGATAAAATGATGCTTGAAAAATTCCTTGTAAAGCGCAAAAACTAGCAAATTATTTTATTTAAAAACTGTTCCTTTACTTCAAGGTTGTGACGATTCTGATGAATTTTACAGAAAACATTTTTAAAATAACTAATAGTTGCAGAATTCTTAAGCAGCAAGCAATGTAGTGTTTGAAATTATGCAGAAGTATTTAATAAACGCGCGTTATAGACAGAAACGCAAGACATTATACAGGTAGGACAGTAATTTAGTAACTTATGTGTACGATTTATGGCTTCACGTCTTAAAAATGTAAACGATGAAACTTTTGTCAACGCTGTGACTACACCTTATTTATGACAATCGTTAGCACTATTTCGTGATAAAATTTATTGCATGTTTTCCTAATAAAGGCAAAACAAAAAAAAGATGATGTATTTCAAAAATAATTTCAATCCGTTGAGAATATTAGAGACCAGTATACATAAATATATTAAATCAATACTGAAAACAGTATATGGGCTGGAAAGGAGTTTTTTCACGTAAATAAATAACACCATTACAGTTTCTGTAAAAAACCATCAAAGCAAAAATTACATCTTTCAAGAAAACCCCACGACGCATTTATTTCCAAATTATTTTTTTGCTTCTCCTTTGGCCTTCTTTTTTACTTTACCACGTGTTTTCATCTAGGAATTATTTAGGTCAATTGTCATGAATCCACTCTCATCAGAGCACTAGCTTATTTTGTGATTTCAAAGATATTGATCGGTGCAACAAACACATCTTGTTAATTTTGGACAATTTACGTGATACCAGATACTATCTATTGTAAGCTGTTAGGTTTCGTATTCTAATAGGTTCAATTTGTGAATTTGGGCATGTAATTACATTTAATATGTCTTTTGTGTGTAAATTGTCTCAGACGTCGTCGTAACCTATTAGATGATACGTTACTCTGTAATATATAGCTACACTTAAATTACAACGAAAAAGGTGTTTATAAATTAGAATAATCTCATTTTTGGGGCATCGTGTTACTACCCTACAATACAAAGAGAGTTTGTAAACAAAACATGTAGCGCATTAATTTCACACTTTACTGGACACGTCATTGTTAGTTATGCAGTATTATAACCCAGAACCAAGAAACCAAGCATGAAACCTGCCATGTTATCGCAATCATATTGAACATGTTACTATTTATACTATGTACACTATTATATACAAACAGCCGGTCGTTATTGAAACCTCAAGTATACAGAGTGTTTATTTGAAAACAACGAAAGTTACGAAAACGTATTTTTTTGTATTTTTACAATTTTTAAAAGCATTGCTTTTAAGTACGTTTCATACACATTGGGTTACTGAAAATTTTAGAACTATGTTTTTTAAACAATCAACATGAGGATAAAATTGATATTTATTTGATCCGAGGAGGTGGTAGTTACGTAGTGAAGCGGCTTCAAAAAATCGTTATACGGAAGTTTATTAGCTAATTTACAATTTACTGTAGTAACAGACAGTAATGAGTAATTTTTTTTTTACTTATAGTATTCCCGAACATGCTAAGATTTGCCTAACGTGCTAAAGCACTCAGGAATACTGAGAGGGTTTAGGATATTGTTAGACTGCCGAGAAATGTTTATGAACGGCTTCCTTAAATTTGTAGCAAAACAGGAACTGGGTAGTGCATTCCACAATTTGGTCGCCGTGTGGAGAAATGTAGATTGAGCCTGTTTAGTGTGACACGATGGAATTTTGAGTGCGTAATTATGGTGTGAATGGGCAAACCGAGTGTTCCTAGCGAAGATGGCCTGCGAAGGTATTAAGGAGTGTATTTCGGAGACACACTTGCCATGGTAATAGCGATAGAACAAGGAAAGAACCGAAACTATTCTTCTATGCTCAAGAGGCTCTAGGTTAGAAGTCAGAGACAGGTCATTTATAACCCTGATAGCTCCTTTTGGATGCGGTTTACCATATCAAGGGTATATTGAGGAGCACTGACCAAAGGTGGAAATTGTATTCCAGATGAGGTCGAATTTGAGCCTTATACAGTAAAAGTAGCTGTTGTGATGTGAAGTACTGTTTAGATCTGCATAGAAAACCCTGTTTACGGGCAGCTGTTTTACTGTCTGACAAAATGTGGTCAACCCATGAAAGGTTCGATGATACGGACATCCCTAACATAGAAATAGGGTTTGAAAACTTTAGTTCTAAGCCATTCATATTTACAGCAAGGCAATACTGTGTTTTGTCGGCGTTGAACGTGAGTAGAGTATTCCTCCCCATTCAAGGACACGTTCTAAGTCACTGTTGATTGAGGCTGCCATTTTCACTTTAACGTCCTGTCTAGACTTATTGTTGTGGAAAAACTGAGAAGAACTACAATGCAGAGTGCTGTCATTTGCAAAACAAAGGATCGGGTAAGTTGTTGAGGAAATGAGGTCAGGCAGGAAAAGTGTAGGAGCTATCACTGATCCTTGCGGTACTCCCGCGTTAATAATAGTTTCTTTCTAAAAGAAGCAATCGACGACAACGCGTATACGTCTTTTCTCAAGAAAGCTGGATATCCAATTGATCAGCATATCGGATAAACCGAACGAAGTGAGCTTGGCAAGTAAACACTTGCGCCAAACCTGTTCAAAAGCTTTTAAAAAATCTAAAGCTACTACGACTGTTTCAGCGGCCCTCTCCAATGTGTTATTCCAAAGTTGGATGACATATGAAAAAGGTCACCCGTTGAACGACTCTATCTGAACCCATACTGGTGGTCGTTTAAGACTTTATTGGACTCGAGGAACGAAAGTAGTTGGTGGTTGATAGATTTCGTCATGATTTTCTACAGAATGGAAGTGTTAGCGATTGGTCGATAGTTTGAGGGATCGATTTTGTCGCCCTTTTAGGAATAGGCTGGACATTTGTCAACTTCCACGATGAGGGAAACTCTACAGATGACATGGAGATCGAAAGGGTTTGGACAATACAGGTACTAGCTCGGGGTAACATCTTTTAAGGACGATAGCTGGAATACCGTCAGGCTAGTCGCCTTGTTTGGTCAAGTTTATTGATAATTGATTCCAGGATCTTGTAACGAAAGTGGATTGGTTTAATAGCGTATCGGATAGATTTGGGCGACGGCACGGTTATACCAGAATCATTGAAACATAAATTTGATGCAAAGTAATCAACAAGAGGTTGGTTTTTCAACAAGATCAGCTACTACAGCTCCGTCGCGAGACGTCATGGGAGGAAGGAGATGTAATAAAGTTTTTACTGATGGTTTTATGTATAACCAAAATTTACGACCACCCAAAGGACATGAGACTAATTCTTTACATTTACGTTCTTCAAACATCTATTTGGCCTTGGTGATGATGCTTTTGCAACTATTCCTTGCGGCAATATAGTTGGTGTGATTTTCGATAGACTTATTAGATTTCCATTTGATGTAGAGTTTATGCTTTCGCGATAATATATTAAATCAGGGCTGGAAACGGGCATGACCAACACAATTATGTATTTTCATCAGGATAACTTCGGTTATTGAAAAAGCAATGTTTGAACAGGAGAACCATTTAAAGCAATACTCACGCCAGGGAAGGTTGCAAAGAAACCTCGCAGTTCGCTCCAGTTAACTGTTTTAAAACACAGGATACATCACATTCTTCTGCACTATGAGCTGCGGATTAGTAGTAAATGAAAAATGAAGCCAATTAGAAATGTGGGCGTTAAAATCTCCTAAAATTGAAATATCGCAAGATGGAAGCTATTTTCAGACTAAAGTAATCAAAAGATCTTGGAAGTTGCTATCATTCGGAGACCTATACAACAACAGTAGAATTTCACAAATTGGAACCCAGACTGTTAGAACCAAATCGCGTCAAATTTGTTGTATCCAAGTGGACATCCTCTTACAACCTGCTTTGTCCTTGGTATACGCACATACCCCGACTTTAAGGCGAAAGTTAGAGTGGAGTTTGGATCTGGGAAATTACAGGTCAGGCGAATCAGTGCTTCCAGGGAGACTGTTTTCGAAACAAAATATTCGGTTGCACTTGTTCAAGTGTTGGTGAACAGCATTAAGATTCGACCTGATACCACGTATATTGCAGTAATGAATCCGAATGTTGGTACTTTCGATGACCGAGGTCGCTTGAGTCCTGTCCTCCGGGCATCCGAATGGGGCAGAATTTTATTCCTGGCAGATCTTGCTCTTCTTAGTCTTGATTTTGGCATTGACGAATTTTTGTCTCTCCCCAAGATTCCTTGGGACGGATCGACGAATCGATGTGAGTCCACCTATGAAGTTGTATAATATTAGAGTTGAACAGGAAGCATTAATTAGTTTACATTGCACTTACAATAAAAAATGTTTTGTACGATTTCTGAATAAAGTAATCGTACTTAAAACAAAGCTGGATATTCATTAGCCTAGTCTAATTAAAAGGATAGTGCATAAGTTGTATAGTACCCCAATCTGTCTATGGTTAGCTTCGTAGATGTTGACAGCATTAAAATTGAAATAAATTGTTTACTTTGGTTTATTATTTATGTTCCACTTGCACATTATTACCATTTTAAACTAATCAAATCTGTTTATTATTGTCGTGAAACTCAACTTTTTATTATTTATTTGACTTCCTTTTATTTAATTGAAGGGTAATAATAAATAACGGTAATGACCCTGTTAGCCCTCCGACTTTAATTACCTACTTTTAGGGTCAATTAGTTACACTTATAATTAAATAAAGTAACAATGGTAAAAGTTAGATTACATTTCAAATTTGTTGTCAAAGAAAATATAATATAAAATAATATGAAATACAATGTTGTAATTAGACTTAGAATTTAATGTAGTACCAAATATAAAATAACCATCATAGACATTATTTACGCGCCTTTTTATTTATTTAAGGAACCATTCACATATTACAAAAATTCTACTGTTTAGATTATTATTGTTTTCGTTTATTATTAATATTCAAACCGACAAAAATCTATTCAAAAGCATCGTACTTCGTATTTAAATTAAATTAGATTGTTCCTACGCGACTTGCTTTCATCTGTTTGAGAAAAGAAAGAATTTAATTTAGAATTCCGATTACAAATTAGAGCTAGTGATTTGTTTATTTTATCTATTTGTATACTTTTCCTTTACTTTGTATTACGATTCGATTCAGCTATTTATTTTTATCATTTAATCTAATAGATTGATTCTACGACAATGTTTACGCCTGGGTTTGTTATAGAAAGGGTTTATTAAATACAGAGCTGTGCATTTTATGAATCACATCTGGTCTATATTTCCTACAGTTAGAGATATGTATTAATGATTGTTTCGTACTCCCGCTGGTGTGGGATAAAATAAGTTGTTTTATCGGTTCTCTATAATTCATTGTTGTTGCAGAAATGTTTACCTGTTTGAGTTCAAGACAAAATGGTGGTAGTTACCTTTAAGTTTGCTTTACAATTCTACAAGTTTAACAATCACATCTGGTATGGGTTTAAAAGCGCCGCATTTTTCGTAGAAATACTATCCTTTAGCAATCCCAAATGTTATTTACGCGCCTTTTTACACGTTACAATAATTCTACTGGTTAGATTATTATTGTTTTATCCATTATTAACGCCGAAACCGCTGGGTATAAAAATCTGTTCACAAACTCACCCCTACCGTACAGTAACTTTAGAAATTGACATTTTAATCACTAATCGAAGGTAGGGGCTGGAGCCACCCCAAACACGTCCTATCGCTTTGACTATAACTATTATACATGTTCCGTATAAAGCGTTGGGTACCATCCTTGACGGTTCTCCAATTCTTCCTATGTAACTAGGTCTTTAAGTATTTTATTGATGAGATTGATTGTGTAATTCTCTTATGAGCCGACTGCTGTGGTTGCTGTTGCGTTCTTTGGATTTGCTAGCTTGGAGGTTAATCACTTCATTTATGAAAGGTATTCCAAAATCATTGTGGAGGGTTTGGCTCGACACGTACCATGGAGCGTTAGCCATCATGCGAAGCGCCTCTGACTGGAAAGTTTGATGTATTTTCGTGTTAGAGGGTTTACTGTAGCTTAGTTCAAAGCCATGTATCCAAACTGGTCCTTTGATTGTTTTGTAAATTATTAGTTTGTTCTCTAGTGATAGCTGTGATGTTTTGCCTAATAGTCAATACATTTTGTCATTTTAAGTTTAGTTGGGTCTTTTTGCTTGATGTGATCCTTCCACGTGAGCTTTTGGTATAGGGAAAAGGAAAATTACTTCGTTTTGTGAGGAACGTGATCTGGGCGGACTCTTCAGTGTTAACCCGGACCTTCCATGTTTTTAGCCAAACTTGTAATTCATTTAGATGATTTTTGAATATTTTCAATCTGTGAAAATATAAATCCGTGATTACACTTCTTTAAAAACGTTACTTGAAGTTCTTCATTATCTAATAATTCAACCACTTTTCCAACATAATGTACACTTCGTTTTTTGTTACAAACTTCACTAATACATAGTCATCCTTTAGGATTTTTCATCATCTAAAGTTCCATAATCTGGTCATCATCACCTTTAAAATCTAAATCGATGTCAGAATCAGACAAACTGTTTTAAATCTACCGCCTGCGCCTGTGAGATTTAGCGTAAGTCTATGCCAGAATTTGACCGTGAAGTATTATCCAGAACCACTTTAGTCTTCTTGTATTTTTTCTTTGATTTTGCTACCTGTTCGCCATTTTGTGTTTTCTTTAATGTAATTTTTCGCCAATTTTTCATAGTATTAGTTTTTCCCAACTTTGACTGTTTCCATTTCGTCAATTCTGTCCTTTTCAGGTGTGCTGGTGTAGACTCTTGATTTCCTACTCTAGATTTTCTGTTGGTTTTTTATAGCATGCCTTAAGTAATGGTTTTACATCGATTGGCTTAACAATAGTTAAAATAGATAGATTGGTCTTGATTTTGGTAGCTTCATCTACAATTTCTTTCAAAATATATCTCACCAGTGCTTCTACACCGTGGCTTTGAGGTGATCTTTTCACTTCATTGTCAAAATTGGACTTATCAAGCATGTTTGTATCAATAATAATGTTTGCAGAAGACACATTATCGCCGTTTTCAGTGAGAGGTCGATCTGGAGCGAACGGGGCGTAGAAATCATCATCTGTCTATAATAATGAATTAATGTGCCATATTCCAGTTTGCAAATATGGCCTTCCAATTTAGCAACATCATAAAAGGGTTTGACAGTATGAAATCATTGAAAGATGCCTTGCACTTGGATTTGAAGGACAAAACACTGCTTTGGTGTAGGGTTGCATCCTATGTGTGCAATGCGGAGGAAAAGACAGCAATACAATCCCGTGCTCTCTTGCGTATAAAATAGCTTTTAAAGAGACGTATGTCTTGTGATTGCCGATCACAATCAGAATCCTATTCAAGAGGTTGGAATTAGTATATTTTTATATGTTCCAATAATCCTTCATTCTTATAGGAGGAAAGATGTAAAGTGGTGGAATTGAACCACCAACAGCTGAAATTATTCCGCACATTGTGACTTGAGGTCGCCGTTCGGCAGATACACTGTCCTACTGCTTTTGAACCTGTTTCTGCTTTAACTCTGGGTGCTTGGAGAACGGCTGTAACACCGTTTCATCTATATTCCATATACGGTTAGGTGAAAAATTATATTTAGTTTGCACTTCCGTACAATTATTGAATAATTCTTCCACATTAGCTCTGTTAAAAGCTGAAGCTCTTGCTATGATTGTATTTTCGGGTTTGCGGTTAGAAAGTGTTGGATGATGTTTCATGCAAAATTGCATCAGTCAATGCCTGCTTTTTGGTTAATCTCCCAATTTTTGGAAATTTCTTACCTTACTTAGTAGCGTGTTCAAAAGCCAGCTCACGGCAGAGTTTATATGTCAAACCATAACATATTTTTGAACATTTTTGGGGTACTCCTACTCAGCTTCTTCATTTGGCGAAAAACTTGTCGCGACGTATTTCGCACCCTGGCCTCCTCTGTTTCATCGTCACCCTCATTTCCTGAATCGCTGGCGTTATCGTTCTAAACTCTTTTAGCTCTGACTACACTATCTAGCATAGTAGATTTCGATATATTAAATGTGGCAGCCTGCTCATAACATTTCGTATTGCATTTTTCAAGACATTTCCGGTCGGATATGATGTTTTTTGTATATTCGCGCCATCCTGCAAATAAAAAAATGTAGGTAAGCCATCGTCATCTCTTATTATACACATCATAAACAAATAAAATAAGAAACGACAGTCATTTCATAATTCATCCTTGTCAAAAGAATGCAGATCATATTTGTTACGATCTGTTGTCGTTACCTGTCATTTATTCATAAAAATTTGACGAGTAGTAATGCGAAATGACGACGATTATAACTGCAAGTGACAATGGGGTATAGTCAAGACACGCAATGAGATATGGACATATTGCAGATTCGGACCCAATTTCCCACATCAATTGTCCGGATCTGTCCCAGCTGCACATATTGAGTTTATTTACAACATCTACAAACACGTGGAACTGTTATAGTTTTGTGAGGTTAGGTACACAAAAATTACCCTTTCTAGTGAAACTAGTAATTTTACCTGAGTTTTAAAAAAGTGGAACTAGGGAAACGTCAATTTTCACATTTTCAAACTTTTTAAATTTTTAATTTGCACGACTAACCTATTTACACAAAGACCCAGTTGTTATTGTTTTATTCTGTAATTTTGGCGGAAAATTTTTCCGAATCCCCCGAACCCCTTTTAATGAATAAAAATGCCAATTTTATGAACCTTGAAAACCTTTCCCTTGGAAAGCTCCCAATTTTCCTTTTCGAGGCTTTTTAATTTTTCCAAACATGGCTTTTTGTTTCATTTTTTCAAAATTTTAGGAAAATTATCCTAACTTTATTGGTTTATTCTATAAATTTTAAATTGTTTATTTTGGTAAAATGTATCCTATATAGGTTAATTTTTTTTTATTTTTTTTTTAATTTATTAGATGAATGATAAACTGAATTTTAAATTAGTTTTTGAAATTGTTTTTTTGTTTTTAAATTTCCCCTATATGAAAATAATGGGTTTTGCGTTTTATTATTGATTTTTTACCATTTGATAAGAAAATTTGGAATTAATTGGTGGGGCTTATTACGTTTTTTTTTTTATTTGATTATCATTATTTTGGAAAAATTTTGGGAATGTCCGAAAATTATTGGTTTTTTTTGCGCCCAGTTATATAGGTTTTCTTAGGGTGGGATTTTTTTTATTTAATTTTTGCTTTAGTGGTCCAATGGTTTGTGTTAATTAAGGTTATTGGGTTATGGTTATTTTTGAGTTGTTTGTCCGGGGTTTTTTGGCCTTTTTTTTTTTTGGACAATTTTTGTGGGAATATTTCTTTTGCAAGGGGAGGGGCTTTATTCTCGTTTGTATTGGTCGTTGTGTTTTACTCTTAATTTATTTTTCTTTTAATTTAGCATTTTTCCGTTTAAATTTTAACATATTAAAATTTTATATTTTGGGTATTGTTTCTCTGCATATAATTTCGATGGTTAATATTTAACCTGATAAGGTCCCCCAAATAATTATTTATTGTTATTAGAAAATATCCGAATTTTTTCCTTGGGCCAATTTGGTACTGTATATATAGGAGGTTTTATTGATTATAAAAATTTACCTTTATTATTAACTGGCCCCAATGTTTTTGTTTGGGTTAGTTCCTTGTATAAATTTGAAATTGAAAATCTTTATTTTGTTTTGTTGGGGTAATATAAAAGTTTTGGTCAAAAATTATTTGGTTTTTTTGTGCTTGAATTTTATGTTTTTGGTTGAGAAAAATTTAAATTATTAATTTGTACAGTTTTTGGGTTAATTGGGGTTTAAACGGATTGTAATTGAATTCTTTATTTTTTGAATGGTTTGTTCAAAATTTTTTTAATTTAATATAAGATTTTGAATCGTATTCGTTTGAAAACCATTTTTTGGTTAACTTGTTTTAAGTAAAATGGTTAAAATATTTTTTTTTATTGGGTGAATAAATTTTTTAATTATTAAAAGGTTTTATTTTACTCTTCTTTTAAATTTTATATTAATTGTTATTGTTTTAATATGGATTTTTATTTTGGTATTTTTTATTGTACTTTGTACATTTATTTTTTAAAAACTTTATATGACATAATTCTGGATATTTTGACATATAAATTGCGATTTATTTTTAATTTTTCCTGATTTCCGCATTTAAGAGTTTATTTTTGAATAGTTTATTGAACCTCAATAATTGATTGTGGTTTTTTTTTTTTTGGTTTAATTTATTTTGATTTTTACATTTTTTTTTATTACTTTTTTAATAACGAAAAGATGGGCGGGTTTTAAATTTTCCTGCATTAAATATTTTCTTTGGTTTTTCATATTCTTTGATTTTAAACAATTGGTTAAAAAGTATAAATTTTACTTTTTTATTTTACTAAACCATTTTCTCTTTGTTTTTAAAGTTATTTTGGCGGATTTTTTAAACTTAGTTTAATAGGTTTCATTTTGGGGAAAAAATTTTGCCAAAATTTATAATTTTAACACCTAAATTTTTGGGGGGTTTCGGGCTTTCCATATTTTTTTGCGTTACGATTTTTAGTTCTGTAAATTTGCTCAAATATTTATTTAGATTTATTTTTTCTTAAATGTTTACCTTTCGTAATTAAAAGATTAACCTTCTGCGACCTAAATTTTTTGAATTATGTTTGGAAAAAAAAAAATTTTTTACCTAACAGGGTTTTTTTATTAAGTTTATGTTAATTATTTCTCCATTAAATTTAACTTTGCTTATTTTTCCTTTTATTTTTTAAGGATTAAATACTTTCAGCGTTTATTTTCAGAAAAGGAAAAATTTTGGAAAGTAAATTTCTTTTTTAAAATTGGGAATTGATATTTAGGTTTATTTAATTAAACGTTGGGGACATTTTACCATTTGGAAATTTTACGAATCTAATGAAGTATAGAGTTAAATGAAGGTGCCCCGTGAGGTTTTTCCAACAGAATCCCGGTTCAGAAAACCATTCACAAGACCCTGGATTTAAAAATTTTTTTAAAATTTCACCCATGAAAATGGTGAACACCGGGTTTTTTAATAAATTTAAATTTAAAATTTAAACCTGATTTCGTTTTGCGCCTTGAAAGGTTTTGGAATTAAATTTTGAAAAAGTCTCCGGAAAAATTTTTGTAAATTTTCTCGCATAATTAGGCCGGGTATTTGGCCCGGCCGTTCTAAATTTTTGAAAATTTAAATTCTTTTTAAAACCCAAAATATTCTTTAATTTAAAACAAATTTTCCCTTTTGGAAAAAGTTTTATTGGCCAGCCTTCAGGATTCGCATAAATTATTTTTTCAGAGGTTTCCCACTTGGCTGGGCCCAAAAAATTTTGGCCTGTTTTGTAAAACTTAAAAATTTTTTACATTAAGGAATAAATTTCATTTCTTGGAAAAAGGCTAGTAACCGTTTTAAGTTAATTAAAGGGGTACCACAGCTTTTTAAAAAATTTTTTTAGAGTAAAGGCCCTTTTTGTTTTTTTGGCGAAAATAAAAACCCCCAAAGGAAATAAGTTACAAAAGTTCAATTTCTTTTAAAAGAAAAAAACAAAGATTTCCATTACAAGGAGACTTAATTGTTTAAAAACATTTAAATGGAAAAAAATTAAAAAAAATCACCACTTAAAACAATAAATTTTTAAAGTGTTAAAAGGTAAAGTTTACTTTATTGCGAAAGCTTTTTTTCAATTTTATTTTTTAGCGTAAGTCAACCTTTTAAAGGTCGGTATTCCAGAAACCGCTAAAGGGGGGTTCTTTCCCAAACCATTCAAAATTAAAAGAACCAAACGGTAAAGCAATAAAAATTTTTAAATGTTTTGGGAAATTTTATATTTAAAAACAATTGATCTGGGATGAAGCTATGACACTTTAGGGGTTGGGGTAACAGTATTTTCAACGTTAGCAATAAATGTTTGTGATTGCCGATCACAATCAGAATCCTATTCAAGAGGTTGGAATTAGTATATTTTTATATGTTCCAATAATCCTTCATTCTTATGGAGGAAAGATGTAAAGTGGTGGAATTGAACCACCAACAGCTGAAATTATTCCGCACATTGTGACTTGAGGTCGCCGTTCGGCAGATACACTGTCCTACTGCTTTGAACCTGTTTCTGCTTTAACTCTGGGTGCTTGGAGAACGGCTTAACACCGTTTCATCTATATTCCATATACGGTTAGGTGAAAAATTATATTTAGTTTGCACTTCCGTACAATTATTGAATAATTCTTCCACATTAGCTCTGTTAAAAGCTGAAGCTCTTGCTATGATTGTATTTTCGGGTTTGCGGTTAGAAAGTGTTGGATGATGTTTCATGCAAAATTGCATCAGTCAATGCCTGCTTTTTGGTTAATCTCCCAATTTTTGGAAATTTCTTACCTTACTTAGTAGCGTGTTCAAAAGCCAGCTCACGGCAGAGTTTATATGTCAAACCATAACATATTTTTGAACATTTTTTGGGGTACTCCTACTCAGCTTCTTCATTTGGCGAAAAACTTGTCGGCGACGTATTTCGCACCCTGGCCTCCTCTGTTTCATCGTCACCCTCATTTCCTGAATCGCTGGCGTTATCGTTCTAAACTCTTTTAGCTCTGACTACACTATCTAGCATAGTAGATTTCGATATATTAAATGTGGCAGCCTGCTCATAACATTTCGTATTGCATTTTTCAAGACATTTCCGGTCGGATATGATGTTTTTTGTATATTCGCGCCATCCTGCAAATAAAAAAATGTAGGTAAGCCATCGTCATCTCTTATTATACACATCATAAACAAATAAAATAAGAAACGACAGTCATTTCATAATTCATCCTTGTCAAAAGAATGCAGATCATATTTGTTACGATCTGTTGTCGTTACCTGTCATTTATTCATAAAAATTTGTGACGAGTAGTAATGCGAAATGACGACGATTATAACTGCAAGTGACAATGGGGTATAGTCAAGACACGCAATGTGAGATAGCTTTGGACATAATATGGGGCAGATTCGGACAGTGCCGAATCTGTCCCACATCAATGTCCGGATCTGTCCCAGCTGCACATATTGAGTTTTATTGCTACAACATCTACAAACACGTGGAACTGTTATAGTTTTGTGAGGTTAGGTACACAAAATTAGCCCTCTTTCTAGTGAAACTAGTAATTCTTACCTGAGTTTTAAAACGTAAAGTGTAGGACCTTACTAGTGCACACGTCAACCTTATATCAGTCAGTTTTCAACACTTTGGCATATAACTTTTTTAATTTGCACGTTCACAGCACGTAACCTATTGTCCACTATTCTAAACGACGCGCAGATATGATTATCAGGTGTTGGTTATTCTAGTATTATTTCTCGGCGGTAAAATTGAATTGTCCGAAGGTGCCCATATCCGAACCTGCCCTTCTCCCTATATGGGAATACAAAGATGCCTTTTAATTTGTATAAGAATCCATTGACCCAAACCTTATCGAAGGCCTGTGAAAGACTGCACCACACATTTTCTTCTCTTCGAGGCTTTCTTCAATTTTGCTCACAATTCGATGGCATTGTTGTGTTGTGCAGTATTTTGTCGGAACCCGAAGTGGTCTTCAGGAATTATATTATCCGTAACTGTTAGTTGGTTTATTCCGTCCAGTAGAAGTCTTTCCAATATTGTTTACGTTTGTGGTAAAAGTCGTATCGGGCGATAGTATGACGGTTCAGAGGGCGGTTTACCTGGTTTTCCAGTCATGATTATTTGCGCATATTTCCATTAGATCGAAGTAGCATAAACGTAGAATGTATTAAATATAGTTGTTAATAGCACAATTGCCTTTCTTGATAAATGTTTCAAAATCTCCCCTACTATGAAATCATACCCATGGGTTTTGTACGAATTTGTATTATTGATTTGTTTACGCACTTCTGATAGAGCAAAAGGCTTAACAAGGAATAGTAATTGGTAGGGGGCATTGATGTACGCTTCGATTCCTTTATTTTGACTTTGATTATCATTATTTCAAGCTGGGAAAACACTTCTGGGAGATGATCCGAAAATATATTGGCTTTGACTTTGTGTATCTGCGCCCAGTTATGATCAGGTTTTCTTATGGGTGGGATTTGTGTTTTGACCTCTTGAATTTTTCGTTGCTTTAGTGAATGGTCTTCGGAATAGGTTGGTGATGTAATAATTGAAGGTATCATTGCGAAGTTCATGTGTTATTCTGTTGAGATCTGTTTTGTCCTGAGGGTTTCTTGCCCTTTGCCATTTCCGCGCGTCTTCTTTTTTAGTGATCAATTTTTAATATGTAGAGGAATATTATCGTTTTGCGTTTTTTTATTTATTGGGGAGTATGGCTTTCCATTCTGCTGCTTGTATTACAGTGGTTAGATGATGTACTACTTCTTCAATTTGGATTTGTTCTTTTATACGATGGTCTAGTCTTATTTCTTAATTTATTAAGTTTTGGAACAGCTGCCACTCAGTATATTTTGTGCATATTTTGGGTATTGTTTCTCTGCATATAATATTCGTACTGAGAGTGAATATTATAGCGCTGTGATCATGACATAGATCTAGACTCGACTTCATTTCAAAGTAATTATTTTATGCTTTTAGCTATAGCGAAGTCAAGTAGGTCCGAATTTTGTTCCTGTCCGTGGCCTAATACGTTGGTACTCCCGTGGATATATAGGTTAGGTTATTGAGTTGTATTGATCAGAACAGATTTGGACCTTTGAGTGTGATTAATCTGGACACCCATGTTGTTTGTTTGGAGTTCCAGTTCCAATTGCTATAAAGTGTGGCCAAGAAAGTTGAAAAGTCGTTGTATTCTTCCGTTGTGATTGTGTGTCTGGCGGTGAATATACGACTGCGATAGTTATTGGTACAGAAAATTATTCTGGTTTTAATATTGTAGCTTGAATTTTGACTGTTTTATAGGATTGTAGAACATAATGATTAAGAGTTGATCTAATTATGATGACTGAGCTACGTTGGCCGTTACATCTGGGCGATGAGTATAACGGATGGTGTAATACTGAATTCTGATAATTGTTCTTTCGGTTGAATGGCATTAAGAGATTAGCAGAATATCAATTTTGTTGAAGTTTAAGTATAAGTTGATTTCTGGAACGTGCAGCTATTCGTATTGAAGAAGCCATTTATTTGGTTAACTTGTTTATAGCGGTAGTAAGAATGGTTAAAATCATCCTGTCTTGGTTTAGCAGTTGGGTGAATAAATTTTTAATTCATGTAAAAGGTTTTGCACTCTGTTAGCAAGGTCTTCATTGTTACTATTATTTTGGATAGTTCAAGTATGCTGTATTGTCTGTTGAATAGCTGGATTTGTACTTATGTGTAGTCAAATATTTGGTTTAGTTGTGAGCTTTGTATCGAGTTTATTTATGGATTTCAATAAACTCTGTATACTGAGCAGCCCTACAGTTGGCTGGATGATGTTTGCTACATAGTGCACAAGTTGACGATGTGTCCACAGGTTTTGTGCAACTTTCTGTTTCGCATGATTTGCCGCATTTAACGCAGTTGTATGCTTTCATGTAATATGACTTTGATTGTCCATAGGCCTGGCAACGGGTACATTGTATTGTAGTGTTTTTTTGTTTTGGTGGTTTAACTCTTATTTTTGTATTTTGTACATTTTTTATTATTACTTTGCGGTTTTAGATCAACGAAGAAGAGTGGTAGCGGAGTTTTTGAAACTTTGTGCCGTGCATTGATAATATTTCTGACTTTGTGTCCTTTGCAGCTAGTTCTTTGTTATATTTGATAACGGAATTGAATGATGAAGAACACGTACTACCACTATAAGCTCTATCTTGTTTTAGTTGGTAAGTATAAACCATGTTTTCGTCTTTCCGTTTCCTATAAATGTCTGATGTGTGCGTTTGTGTTTACTGTGTTGTCTGGGAATGACTTAGTTTAATAGGTTTCATTATTCGTGGCAAGGGTTAAATTTTCGCTCAAAACTTTATAATTTGTAACACCATAAATGTATATTGGAGGAGGTTTCGGGTCTTTCGGCTGAGTATTATTGTTTGCGTTACTTGATTTGTTAGTCTCGGTGTGATCGGCACTAGTGCTTGACTCGAATAGTATTTGGATTCTATTTGAGGTTGTAGTTCGTGGGTGCTGTAGAGACTGTTTGGACCTTGAATCTTGTAAGGTGTAAAATCGATATCGGATACCTTCTGATCGATTCCATAAATTTTCTCTGATTATTACTGTTTGGAAAAACAAAATTTTTCTGTAGCCTGAATCGTTAGGGTTCTTATTTACTTAAGTTTACTCGTTAATTATTTCTCCACCTTAATGATTTAACTTTGCTGTATTTTTGCCTTTATCATTTATTATAATGGATTAAATGACTTTCTTTTATTGCGTTTACTTTTCTACGTTATAAAGGAAGCGTGGTTAATGAATTTGTGGAAATTGTTCAGGTATTACTTGATTTTGATAATATTGTGGTAATTGCATATTTATTGTTGCTGGATTTAATTGATAACTGTGTGGTTGCGACATTTGTACCGACTGATTCCGGCTGGGAACATTTTTTACAGAATCTAATGAATTGTATACTTGAGCTAAATGAAGCGGCCTTGGGCCACACTTCTAGGTTTTCACAACACTTGATATCTCGCGTTCGGACACAACCTTATTCACGGAGACCCAAATGCGTACTTGTAAACATATTTAGGATTATTAGGCTTATTTCTTACCGCATCGCATGTAAAGTGTGTGAAGCTAGCCGGGTATTTTTGAATAAGCTGATTGAAACTTGAGCATAATTAAACGCTGATTGTGCGCCTTTTTGCGCCGTTGAATAGATTTTGTACAATTAAAAATTTTAAGAACAAAGCTTACTACACGGAGCCGCAAACTTTTAGATAAATTATTACTATCTTGTTCAGTAATTAGGCGTCAATTAAGCGCTATTTGACGCCGCGCCGTTAAAATAAATTTTTCTGCATAAATCAGTTATTTCTTATGCATTAATTAGGGGCCAAAAATATGACATTTCGAGATGTTAAAATAAATTTTGCGCCTTTATGGCAAAAAGTTATTACAAAATTAGGTTGGCACGGCTAACTTCACGGACTTCCGCATAAATTAATTTTTTCTTAAGCAGTAATTATCTCTCCATTATGCGCGGTTTTGTGCCGCTAAAGTAAAATTTTGCGTCAATAAGCTATTGTAAAACTTACATTGGCAAGGTTAACTTTATAGTCTAAGGAATAAATTAATCATTTCTTGCGCAATCATTAGGCATCCAGTAAGCGCTGTTTTACACCGTTAAGTTATTGTGCGGCGCGGATAACTGCACAGTCGTGAACTTTATACAAATAAATGTTTTCGTATGCAGTAACCAGGCACTAATTATACGCTACTTTGTGCCGCGAAAAATAAAATTTTTCGCTCCCAAAGGAAATAACTTATTGCAAAAGTTACATTATATTCATATTTCATAAATTTGTTATAACATCTCAAGTAATTTCTCAAAGATTTTACCACTTACTAAGGACGAGTGTAATTGTTATGGAAACATTAAAATGTAAATGTATATAAAATATAAATAAAAAAATACACCACTTAAACCCGCAAGCAAAATATTTTTATAATGTGTAATAATGGTGAAAGTTTACATTCTCATATGCTGAACTTCATGCATATGTATTTCTCAATTTTATTTGTTCTACGCGTACTAGATCAACCCCTTCTCCCAACCAGGTCGGTGATGCCAGAACACCGACATGATAATGCTGGAGAGGGGCCCTTAACTTTCACCGAAGCCGTGCTTCACAAGATTGAAGAGAACTCGAATACGCGCTAAAGCAATAAACTGTAATGAAACAGCCGTTTGGAATATTTTAAAGGAGCAATTGTACCTTATCATTTACAAGAGGATCAACTAGTGCATACGGGGGATGAAGCTCACAGAGTCACTTTAGAGGGTTCGCGGCGTGAGGAAAGGGATTTTCAACAAAGAATCCTGTAGACGGATGAAGCCACATTCCACGAAGATGGCTTTGTGAAGTTTAGAAACCTGCACGAATGGGTTGAAGAAAATCCCCAATCAATGATTTATCACGGCGTTCAACAGCGCTTTTCTATAAACACCTAAAAAAACTGATTTCACCCAAGAAGCTTTACCACACTAGCACTCAAACGAAGGGCAGCAGGAAAAAGTATGTTGAAACATCTCCAATCTTTGTGGAATGTCTAGAGGATTGTTTGTTGCAAATCCCTTGCTCCACGCCGCGAACCACCTCAAAGTTACTGAACGGAGATTCATCCCCGGCATACAGTAGCTGAGCCTCTTGTAAATGATAAGTGTATAACAATTGTTACTTTAAAACATTCCAAAAGGCTGTTTTATTACTGTTTATTGCTTTGGAAAAAGCGCGTATTCGAGTTCGCTTCAATCTTGTGAAATACGGCTTCGTTGAAAGCTAAGGGCCCCTCTCCGGCCCTGTCATGTTGCTGTTCTGGCATCACCGACCTAGTTCGAAGAAGGCGTTGTCGGACTCGGCTGAAAACCATCCCACTAGGGTGCCTTTTTTCTGTACATCTAACAAAGCAGTAATGTATTACTATGAACGGCTACCTTAAATATTTCATGTCATAAGTGAGAGAAAAACCAGAGCTAGAGATATCATTCCAGAGTTTAGAAGTCTATAATACAAAGAAATACCTAAAACGATTCTTTTATGTTCAAGGGACTGATTGTGAGAAGTTAAGGACGGATCATTTATAAGCCTAATCGCTCTTTTTTGAACACGGACACCGATATCGTAAACATTGGGAACACCAGCCCAGAGGTAAGAACTATAGTCTACATGTGGTCGATTTTCGGCTTTAGAAAGCAGAAAGAGTGGTCGGGAGCTAAAGTACTGCTCAGAAATATACAAACCGGTGAGCATTTGCTTTAGTAGCTGACCAACGATGGCCAACCCATGGCAGATCTGAAGATACGGTCATTCCTAACACTGTAATGGATCAATATTAACACCAAAGAGAGTTGGCAGGAAGTAAAGTACTGCTTCGATCTGCAGAAAAAGCCTATTTCACAAGCAGATGCTTTAGAAGAGCTGATATAAAATGGTCAACCCATGATAGATTTGAAGATACAGTCATTCCTATCATAGTAATGCAGACTTAAATCTTAAGATCTGAGCCTCTTACAACAAGAAATCATGGATACTATGGCGAACAGAAGGTAACACTGAATTTTATTAGCATTAAATTTAACATGCCTCCATTTAATATAGTTTGTGGATTATCATTGTGAGTAGATTCTTATAAACTACAATGGAGAATGCTGTCAATCGCAACGTTATGAACCGCATTAGTCATTGGAGAAATATATTCATTTATGTAGCACTCCCGCGTTAATGGCAATTAAAAGATATATATATATATATATATATATATATATATATATATATATATATATATATATATATATATATATATATACATATACATGTCGCAACCATTTGGGGTGGAAGATTACTTTACAGTTGATTTAAAAAACAGATTATTGTAGTCAACAATGAGTAGCGTCTTGTAAAATATTGTTGCATATACAGGGTGGCCCATTTTGTAACACTACACTAAACCTGTGTTTTTTTAATGGAACACTCTATATTTTTTTTTTTCGGTTAAAGGCTAAGCAAAATAATATAAGGTACTATGGGTCTACGACTAACGGTTCCTAAGTTATTAACATTTTATGTAAAGGAAATAGTCAATTATGTAGGCTACCATTCCGCTATCTTGAAAGATATCGGGGTGAAACTTTCGGATTTGTTTTTACACTGTGTCTAGTTTTAACTTCTACATTCATATTGCAGACCCTTTCCTCTACATATACAGGGTGGTCCAGCCCAATGTTATTTGTTTCATTTTTTTAATGGCACTCCATACAATTTATTAGATTTGAATAGCATTTTTACGAGCTTTTAATACATACTCACTTCATACTACATATTCCTAAGTGTTTTTGGATTATTTAGTTATAAAGTTGAAAATTGTAAAATATTGTTTCTTTTTTTCAATTTGTCAGGATAGGGCCTATAAAATAAATTAAGATAATGTCATGAAATCAAAATGAAACAATTCTAATTGGAATAAAACTGTGAAGCTATAATAAATAAAATAATGAATCAACAGTATAGGCGTAATCTTCCACACACCTGTTATGTTATATATATATATATATATATATATATATATATATATATATATATATATATATATATATATATATATATATATATATATATATATATATATGTATATATAGTACGGCATTAGTGCGTTGAAGTACGTTATATCCGTTATTAAAGGAGATCAAAAAAGTTATTTGCAAAAATTATAGGCAACATCAAATTTCACATTACAAAATTATTTTCGTATTTACAGGGTGTTACATATTATCAGGGTGAACCAAACATCCTTTTTTTTAAATGTGACAACCTATATATTATTTCAAATTTAAATTAAGCTCATCTCCTCCATACTTCCAATATAGGGTTTCATTACGTTATACTGGGTATTTCAAAAGTTATGGTGAATTGTACACGAAAATCATTCTCATTTCAACGTCCTATATACCCTAGACAGAACAACCTAACAATATTTTTTTTCCAGACATAACTTTTTGACATTGGTGCAGTGTTATGAGAAAGTGCTATTTCTTTATTATTGCACCAATTCAATATAGAACGAGCCAAAAATCGAACATATGATTTTGTGAATTTTTTCAAATAAATCACCCTATATTTTATTTTAAAAAGTGAATATACACTTTATGTTCTTTCATTTTTATTAAGCACTCCCTATAGCAAGAATCGTTAATTTCTGAGATATTTTCAATTTAATAACAGAAAAGAGATTTCTTTAAAAATTTGTATTAATAAGTTAGTCGTCAACAAATAAAAGTGTGACAAATTATTATAACAAATTTAAAAAACATCGGTTATTAAGATAATCTTTTAAAATTAATTAATTTCATAATAAATGTTCAAAATGTCCACGGAAAACATCAATACAGCATTGCAGTCGATCTTAAAATTCTCGACTGACATTTCTTAAATTTTCTACATTAATACTCTGGAAAGCTTCTCGTTTTCTATTCTTCATATCATCTTGGGTGGTTGGAAGTATTTGATACACACGGTTTTTCACATAACCCACTTGAAGAAGTCAATTTTAGTCCTCCTCTTCCTACCCATCTTCCAGGAAAATTGGTATTAAGATGATTATGAATTATTCTAGTTTGATGTACCGGAGCTCCATCGTATAACAACCACATTCTTTGACGAATGTTAAGAGGAACGTTTGCCAACAGTAATGGTAAATGGTTTTCTAAAAAGTCCAAATAAACTTGACCATTCACTGTTCCATCGAAAACATGTGGCCCAATTACGTGATCTCCAACTATACCACCCCACATATTCAAAGACCACCTAGTTTGACTATGAGTTGCTATAAGATGGGGATTACTTGTGGAATAATAATGGAAATTGTGTCTATTCACAGTTCCATTTTTATGAAACGTGGCTTCGTCTCCAAAGAGGACAAAATCAAATAAATTCGCCTGATTGTGGGTTTGTTGTTGAACCCATTCACAAAAAGAAACCCTTCTGCGATAGTCATCTTCGAGTAACTCTTGATGCAACTGGATATGGTATGGATGTATCTTATTTTTACGCAGTATTCTTCGGACGGACCTGTCACTAGTATCATGCTGACGCGAGATTTCACGTGTACTAACATGTGGATTATGCGTAACTTCAAGCATCACGTTAAATTCATTTTCCTCGTCAAGTACAGGATTTGTCCTTTCCTATTTGTCACAAACTACGATTAAAACGATCTACTAATCTTTCTAACGTTATTTTCTCGGGTTGTCTTCGTGCGGGATATCTCTCTTTGTAAATTCTTCGTGTTAATATACAATTTTTCATACATTTTCTCAGTAACCATATTATCATGTCTGTTAATTCCTCAACTGGAAAGTTCATTTCAAACAGTATTTAAGTGTTTACGAATTAATAAACACTACACAATCTCAAAGAAGTTTGTTAAATGACAAGCTACTAATTATTAGTGGAGTTGATCGGCCTATTTCCACAGTTTATGCTCTTTGAGCGCGACGTTTGGGAAGCGGACTCTACTTCCGTTATCAGGCTTAGTCCTAAAAAGGGCTGTTTTCGCACTTGTGTCGAATTCATATGGTATATATAATTTTTTCCCAAGCACTTGACTACTCTCAGATTCGAACTTGGTACCTTTCACTTACTAGTCTGACACTTTTACCACTGAGCCAATGAGTAATCCAATATATATATATATATATATATATATATATATATATATATATATATATATATATATATATATATAAATACTATATATATTAAACTTTTGTGGTTGCGCAGAAGTTTATTGCGCATGTTGCGCAGTAACCTCTTGCAGTATATTGCGCTTAAGTTCTTCGCGCATTATTGGAATCCATATGGTTTCATTTCTACACTATGCTTATTGGATTTTTGCTAGTGCGATGTATGTGGATTCTTTGAGTTTTCGACGAGTTGTGTTTTCGTCCTTTCCACTATCTGTATGTTATCCCATTGGATGCGGTGGTCTTCGTTCCAGACTAATTATTACTGAATAATATCTATCTGTCATTTGTTCACGGATAACTGTCATACGATTTTAATGAATAAAATAGTTGACTGTCAAAATGACAAAAAGTTTCAATGAAATAAATAATTGTATTGATTATCTTGCAGCTGTAATATTTACTATCAAAGTGACAGATCGTTTAAAATTGTAAACTTTAAAAAATATATTTTCTATTAACGTTCATTATATTGTCTTATCAAATATAACACGTGTTATGATTAATAAATAATCGATAATACCACTCGTTAAAACCTGTAGAAAATTAAATTTTCATCGGTTTTAACTCGAGCTATCACCAATGATAATCATAATACTAGTTATATTATCCCCGAAAATATCTAAGAAATTAACGATAATTTTCTATAGGGAGTGCTTAACAAAAATATAAGAACATAAAGTGTGTTTTCACTTTTTAAAATAAAATACAGGGTGATTCATTTGAAAAAATTGACAAAATCATGTGTTGGAGTTTTGGTTCGTTCTATATTCAATTGGTGCAATAATAAAGAAATAGCACTTTCTCGTAGCACTGTACCAATTCCTGGAAAAAATTATTGTTAGGTTGTTCTGTCTAGGATATACAGGACGTTGAAATGAGAATCATTTTCGTGTACAATTAACATAACTTTTGAAATACTCTGAATAACATAATGAAACCTCATATAGGATGTATGGGGAGATTAATCTAAATTTGAAATATATAGGGTGCCCAATTTAAAAAAAAGTATGTTTAGTTCACCCTGTTAATATGGAACACTCTGTAAATACGTAAATAATTTTAATAAAAATTAAAGTTAGAAGTTGCCTATAATTTTTGTAAATAACTTTTTTTGATATCTCCTTTAATAATGGATATATCGTACTTCGACGCACTAATGCTCACCCTGTATATATATATATATATATATATATATATATATATATATATATATATATATATATATATATACATACCTATATTATTGAAGTTGTTTGGTTTTTCTTTCACTTTACGTCAAGCTTGCAAATTCAATATTTACGGCACTAAATGAGAGAAACCTTTCATACTTCATTTAAATTTCATAAGCACTAAGTGATTAATAATTTTTACGAAAGTAAATTTGTCGTATTGGTTAAATACGTGATGCGTAAACTCCAAATTTGCAATTTTCCATATATCTCAAAAAACGACTTATTTTCATATGCATTTTCACTGTAACTTTGTTAGATTATTCTAAAAGTAATCTCCTGCGGTTGCAATAAAGCCAACACGTACAAATGTAATGAGGGTATGAAAATGAATACGCTTTATGACATATCGTACGTTAATGAGTTTCAACAAATTTGTGCAGAGCAAATGTTGGAGCAAATAATAAAGGATATAATCATGAAACTATCTAAATTTTATTAAAAAAGACTGACATTAATTATTTACGCGCACAGAATTATAAACCATGTTAAAAAGACAAAAAGGTATGTACCTACGCTTACGTGAAACCAAATCGACGATAGAATTACCTTAAACGACACTAAAGTGACGCGAAAAGAAATTAAAGTTAGTGGAGTACTTGAGGGGTTTTCTCTATCGATAATTAATTTATGTCTGTGTTAATAAGTTATGTATGTCACGTAACGCACCTTTGGGCTTTGTACTGTTCAGTAATATCAAATTAGCACGACCGCTTAAAGTTGTATACCCCAATTCCCCATTAGTCCATTCAAACCTTTTTCGAAATCAAAATATTAGGTCAAGTGTAGAATCAAATCGCTTATCTTGAAATCGTTTTTTTACAATCTAATTTAATTTAAGATCTGAAGTCATTCATTATAATCTTTTTGCGTTCAAGTTATTGGCCGTCATTTATTTTGAGCGATTATGCTGAATCTGTCAGTTTCGTAAATATGAATTTAAAGGAATTGATTTATGACATAAAGAACTAAAACGTCTAAGCCTGTACTCTCAATTTACTAACGTCAAGTGCATTGCCATTTATACGGCATTTATGTGTGTTTTTTGTGCGTTCGGATAAAATCAATAAATTTAGTGTTTCAATTTTTATCAGTCCAATTATGGACGTAAACAAAGATTGACCAGACGAACCGCGAAAATTTTATGATTGTAACAAACATTTTTACATTGGAATTGAAAAGTTGCGTATGGGGTTTAACATATTTTATTAAATATTATGTCGTTATTTGAGAATGGTTTTCGGGATATTTTATTTTTGTAACTAATATTTGGCTAAGGGTTGAAAAACATACCAGAATGCACACTTAAAAACTGCTTTACTGAAGGGGCGTAACGAATCATTGGATATCTCTATACGCACATTCTCGGTGTAAAAACGTCATTAGTTAATAATTAATTACTCCGGAACATGGCGGATCAAAACGGCATCTTTGTTTGGTACTAGGAAATTTGATATTAGATGTAGGGTTTGTTACGGACGAATGCATACTTTTAAAATTAAGATTTCGTTCAATAATTAATATGAAACTATTCCAACGCAATGTTTCTTGTTTTTTATTACTTTTGAAACACGGGGGTTGATTGTGGGGAGTAAATATAGTTAGTTTGAAATCGGAGGGAGGCAGTTCCTGTTGAAATTTTGATTGAGCTGAATTGCTTTGGTTGTTTCAATTAGAAACTCCCATTGTAAACCGTTCGGTCTTTATTTTGTTTAGAAAAATTGAAACGCTAATTCGATCTTTTCTTTTTGTGTAGGTTTTAATGTAAGTTTTTCCAAAAATTAATCTATAATTGATCGCCGCTGCGCCGAGTTTTAAACCGCGTATCTTAACTCGTCGTATTGGTGGTAAAGTATTTAACTAAAGAAAATAAATTTAAGTGTATGTATGTATTTTTAATGTAATTAAAGCTCAAAGCAAGCAATACTACAAGCCTACGTAACGTATACAAAGTCCCATTCGCACGCGGGCTCAGTAAGCGGAATTCTGCTAAAATGAAAGACAGTACCCCCCGCACTCATGTACTTGGTTGAATTAGCATTGTTGTTTGTTGTTTCTATTTATATTTGTGTAGAGGAGGGCGTGGACGAACGGGCACAGGATAAGGCTTGGTTATAATTGTAAATAGGCAATTACCGAGTGTTTACATACTCCCGGGTTCAGATGACCATTAAGAACACCTCGAATTTTATTTTTATTGTTTTTGTAGTTGTATAGATGAATGTGTAATCTGAGAAAGAGACGCTGTATTTTTCTAACGCATGCAAACTTATATATCGGTTACGATGTTCTTTTTACAACTTACCCTTGTAAGGTTTTCTTTAATGAGTCTTTTGTCTTTGATTTAGTCTGGTTAATCCGAGCTGTAATTAGAATTGATTGCCTGCGAACTACTTTCTATTTATGTGTAATTTATTATAATTGTACGTATGTATTTTGTGCTTTATTTGTCACTAAACACTTGTGTACGTACAAATTCCTTGCTTATTATTTTTTTGCCCTTGCATTGCATCTCCTTATTATCACCTGTACAATTTTACTGTTATATTTTATATGTACCGAAACATGTCTTATTGTTTTATTTGCTTATTTGCTTAAAGACCGGCATGATTGGTTATATAGGGCCACGTGTTTGGTATTACAATTTTTATTCTGATTTATTTATAACACAATTGTGGGCGTGATTACATTTTTTGTGTTCATGTATAGCTAAACTGCTTACTATTTATTTTTGTCTGTGTTGTTTGATTTATTCATGTACTTGTGCAATTACTTATTTATGAATAAAGTGGGTTTTCTTGGAGGTTCTTTCCCACAATAGTATATTAACGGGTTGAACCATCATTGCGCAAAACTTGTTAATTTTAATTTGAGTAGTTTTATAGTTTACCTGCCCCACATGATACAATACTTAACCTCATCGAACCTATCTAATTCAAATAGCACAACGGCCAATTATTGTGATCAGATTTGAAGTGTATGAGTAATTAAATATCAGACTTGCAAACAAATTCTGATGTTTTAATTATTGCCAGGAAAGTCAATGTAAAGCAAACAATTAATTTGAGTAATAGTAACATTATTGTCAGTTAAGTCGATATAATTCACTTAGCAATTGTTTTATTCTTTAATTTGCATTATTGCAAATAAGTGCAAATTACATTTCTCTAAGATAGCGTACCTGGAGGACGCTACAATACAGATCAAGATAATAATATTTAACGAACGGTCAGTGCATGACTATTTCTTGCGTTTGTTATGTAACATTAGTAAAAGCTATGCTTTGTAATATCAGAAAACGTTACAAGTGCGCCTTCCCCGTTACGAGATGCTGTTTTTAAGAGAAAATTTGTGATACAAATTACGATCCATATATATATATATATATATATATATATATATATATATATATATATATATATATATATTGGTACCTTTCACTTACTAGTCTAGCACCCTTACCGCTGAGCCGCTGAGTAACCCAATATATATTTTTTAGAACTTACACACACACACACACAGATATATATATATATATATATATATATATATATATATATATATATATATATATATAAACTTTTCGTGGTTGCGCAGAAGCCTATTGCGCATGTTGCGCCGTTACTTATTGCGCTTAAGCTCTTCGCGCATTATTGGAATCCATATGGGTTTCATTTGTACGCTAGCTTGGTTTATTGGATTTTCCGCTAGTGCGATGTATGTGGCTTCTTTGGGTTTCCGACGAGTTATGTTCTCGTCCTTTGCCACTATCTGTATGTTATCCCATTAGATGCGGTGGTCTTCGTTCCAGACATGTTCGGCGATTCTTGATCTTTCTGTTTCGCCCTAGCAGACGTTGTTCTTATGTTTCTGCGTGCTCACTTTGAGTGGTCTACTGCTCTCTCCTGTGTATGTTCTGCCGCATTCGCATGGTAGGTTGTGTATACAATTCTTAGAATTCTGATCCTCATTATATGGTTTGGTTTTGGTTTTTGAGCGTTCTGGTCGATTTGAAGGCAGAGCGTATTTGCGTATCCTTCGTATTTCTAGTTTATATCGCTATTTAGGTTCTTCTTTGTTGGTTACCCTTTCCCTGTTTAGGTTATTGCTGGACTTCTTGTTTTAGGTATTGTGTTCCATTTTAATTTCTGCAATGGGGCTCCGTTTAATGTGTTTGTTTTCTGTGTTTATACCTCACGTAACCTCCAAAAGCTGCTATCGTTATTGCAATAATAGTTATTGTGGTAACGAGCTAGTGCCAAATGAATGCGGTGCAATTTACAGCGTATTTTGAAGATCAAACTGTATTCCTTCTCCGCTTTCTCTAACTGTTCTAGGTTGTTCTCCGCTCGGTTTTTCTTCTTCTTCTTCTCATTCTTTTTCTTCTTCTTCTTATTTTTCTTCATCTTATTCTTCTTGTAATTGTGTGATTGCTTGTAACTTACATTGATATGTTTGATGTAGCTTCCAAGTACTATTGTTGTGCTGCCCCTCTTTGGACTTCGCGTGTTTTACTTTGTATAATACAATCATGCAAAATCTTGATCTCTGTTCGTGTGGTGCTGCCTAGCACCGTTGTATAGGATTGTCACTCTGGTGGGCTAGGTTGTAAGGAATATCCGTGAATCTGTTATGTATAAGTATTTTCATATGTGATTCTTTATCTTATGTTTCTGTACCTTCTGTTATATATTTCTTCGATTATACAACCTGCGTTATCTATCACAACTGTATGGGCACATATGAACGTGCTCTCCTTTGCTTTTATGCTCTCCCTAAATTTGTAATTTGATAACTCGAAGTCTAACTGGTTGTTGTGTTCTATAGCCATGATACCGCTGTTGACCTCTATTGTCCAAACCTCATTGTTCTCTATTTTAAGTGAAATTGGAATGATCTTCAGTTCTCCTAATTCTATGTCACTGAAAGTAACCCAAATCCATGTAGTTTGTCTTTTTTTTTTGGCTGATGTTCCTATCGTGTGATGCGCCAGGATTTTTACACGGCTTCGTAACTTCTATTCCGCTCTCTTTACAATGCTTCTGATGTGCGCTTCTGTGATGAGGTTGTTAAATCCCTCGTTCGTAATTATATGTAAGATTTTGTTGTAGTGAACATGTACTTTATTCACCAGGCCTGCCGTTGTTTGATAGGTGCGGAGAAAGTATGTGTTTAGTTTAATTTCATTTATTGTCCTGTACCTTTCTTATCTATTTTTATTGCTTCGTTGAGATTTTGTCGAAATCGTTCCATGTGGTTTTGTATCCTATTCTCGGTTTTACTGAACATTGATACATCTGCAATCATTATTTTGGTTTGCAGTTCTGAGTTTCTTATAATTTCGTTTTGGTTTTTGCTCAACGCGTTAATGTCTTTCTTCCCTCGCTCGTGGATAGTGTTATTTATACCGTCTTCTAATCATTGTAACTGATTTTCTTGTTCTTCTATATTCAGCACCAGTTCCATGTATTTTACCTCTTCTGTCGTCACTAACATTTTGCTTAATTTGTTAAAGCTGTGAATAGCCGTGACTTCTTATTCATCTGTTTTTTCATTCGTGATTTGTTATAGTATTCGGAATAGTGTGCTTCTCTTATATGGTCTAGGTATATCCCTGAATTCGGATAATTTATAGTATAGTCTGACTTTATTGTTGCTATAACCACTATTATCACATTAATTAATAGTGTCTTAATGTTGAACTTTTTCATTTTAATCATCTTTACTTGTGCTACTGCTGCATTTTTCTGGACTAACTGCAGTTTTAAAGAAATATTCTAGTTGCTATAATTTGGCGTTTGAAGGCGTACCACCTCTAGACAAACTACTGATCCTTTCGATCGACTACGGAAAACAGTCCATACCATTGTAATGTGCCCGTCTACAACAAAAGGGCACGTAATGGTTATTATCTAATGGTTTAGTAGTTACTAGTTATCTCTAAATATCTGGAAGTTAACGATTGAAATTTTCTTCGACAATTGCTGTAAAACGTCTGCACGTTCTATTCGCTACATCTTCTTTTGCCAACGCTCAACCTATATCTCCATTCTGCTCTTTGGATTCGGCTGCACCCGTACCATTCACAAAAAGCTATCATTTTAGTTTTTTTTTGCTGTAGAGTTGCACAATAGATATTATGTCATAATATAGCTAATAGCTCCTGTGTTTGTTTAATTATCATTTTGGTTTAATATAACTACCACTTATCTAAAGGATATATATATATATATATATATATATATATATATATATATATATATATATATATATTATATATATATATATTATATAAATTTGTATATTTGTGCCATATCTGTAACTTTGTTTAATACATACTGGGTGTGATGCCTGAAATAATAGAACGAATTCAGTAAAGTTCTTTTTTTATACTTTAAATCAAACATTTTACTGTTTATATTTAACGCTTTGGAGGGAACGTGCAGTCGCCATTGTTAGTCTTCTTTTCCTGTAGTTTATTTTGCTATTAAGTAAATAAAATAGGCAAACTGAAATGTTCTTCCAAAGGCCATTTGTGCTTTAATGTAGGTTTAACGAGTTTCTCAATTATATCTACGGTTGTTGTTGGATGTTGTACAACTACAGCAAGTACAGTTTACCAAGTTTGAGTTTTTTGGGACGCTGTGCTAGCGTTACTGTGTACGTTTTTCTTTCAGGTCAACACAATGAAAGATCTTTCATTTTATGAAGGGAAACGTTTAAATTTTAAATTTTACTTTTGGGTTTAAAAATTAATGATTGGGTAGGGTCAAAGTTAAGCGAACCTGATTAACTTGCGAACGTTATCATTGATTTTTATTCTGGTTAATAACCGTGGTGACCGATATTTTATTTACTTAGTCAAATTTTCATTTCTATGTTCCACGATACATTTTAGTCGAATAATTTAGATTAAAAATATTTTTTTGTTCTCTTAAATATACGTTTTGAGTGGAGTAGTACCCACACATATTTATTTTTGTTTCTTTTGGCTGGTTATATTATTGTTTGCTAGTTACACTACAGTAGTCTCTTATTTCCCTTCCCTTGGTGTGTTCCTTTCCTGTTTTCCCTACTCACCTCTTTCCCCATCACTATCCAGAAGTCGGGATAGTAGTGTCTGTTTTTACTAAAGGGGAGCGGCTTCTGGCGCCGGCATTAACATCTCTTTTTTCTCAACCCCACCCGAACCGACATTGAGCTATACGGTTTGCTTGACTACCTACAGGCGAGTAGAGAACCTTTCTTTTTCCTCTTCCCACTTACACACGTAATATATATATATATATATATATATATATATATATATATATATATATATATATATAGTATATAATCAATAATTACATTTTAAAGAATGGGTTGATTTTGTGTCCGGATTATACATTACCATACGTGCTGGTATTTAGCCATATCCATTTTTCATTTTATGCGCTTAGTTTCCGTCTGCATTGTGTTAGAATGTACTTCGGGTGTTAAGCTTACTTACCTGGAAAAGGTGTTCAATTATTTTACATTACATCCTTTGTATTATTTTGTCATATCTAACGCCTTTTTTATGCACGCGTTTCTGGTCGCCTGTCGTGGGGCGATAATAATCGCGCCGTTTTCTAAGCACATTGTTTCTTATGTGCACTATTATGCATCGACGTCGATCAGCCCATCGTCGCCGCGTTCATAAATCCTGTCGCCTGAAATTACAAAACGCGTCGAAACAAGGCGTTTCAAAATACGTATTTCAACGCGTTTACTATCCTAATGCTAAATTATTTTGTTGTCTGGGTTATTTGTCAGTCTGCAGAGTCGTGTCGGTGTGTAAAGAGATAGTAATAAATTTGATGTTGAGATAGTTATTAACAGTGGTAAAGCAAAGATCATGTTTAAGGGATTCATCATTAGAATGATACAAACACGGGCACCTGAAAAGAGACGAATAGAAAGAAATTTGCGAAATCGTTATTTCAGAATTCAGTGAAAAATTGGAAAAGAAAATCAGGAAATTGGTAAGCATGTATTTTATTAGCCTATCATATATAATATTGTATATAATAACGAGAGATAAAAATAACAATTAGGGTGGGCTGTGAAATCTAATTTATTTTGAATTTGAATTCCTGTTGGCTCATATACACCAGTTATTATTAAAGTATTCTCAAATTTAAAGCATGCACAGCATGCTTTTATGATTTCTCAGATACATTCATAGCTCGGAGGAATATACGCCCTTTATTACTCAAAATATCAAAGGAACACTTTACTCTGCCTCTTGCTCTAGACGAGCGGTAGTTAAAAAATTTTCTCTCTTTTGTTAATCGCTTTCCAGGGTAAGGTCGCATTGAGTTGTTTGTTAATCCAAAAGCCTCATCGCCAACAAATGCATATGACAGTGCTACTTCCTCTGGTTTTGAGATACTTAAAGTGCCTTCTAGTTTTGTAAACAAGGAACAGTTTGTTAATATTGTGGACCCAATTTTATATCATAGAACACAAGATCTGTATATGTGAAGCAAAAGTTTCTGTCTGCAACAGCTAACAAAATTTTTCAGAATCTTGGGCGCCAACGCTATTCAGTAAGTGCAGGAAAGCATTATTCGCCATAAGTCAACGCAAATGCTTGGAACTATAGTCTGTAAAAATAAAGATTTTTCATTTCGGCTTAGCGCTTTATTACTCTGAGACATTGGGAATATACAGCCGTTTCTTTCTAACGTTTGGGTTTCAATAGAAACGTACGCGACTTAAGTGAAAGCGTAAATTACCTGCTCAATGACTTAAGACCGCCCGCAAGAGATAAACACAATGGAATTTTAATTCTATTCGTTTTGAACGATTTTTAATTTTAACTATGTTGCAAAGTTTTCTTTGTGTGTAGATGCAGAGGTTTGTTACTTAATATAATTCATTTATTTTGAAATGTGCAACAACGAAATCATTAATTGGTAATTAAAAAGGAATTGATATGCATAAACCAGTTTTTCTTGTTTACTAAGAGTGACATTAATTGTACATGCAGTACATTCAAATAACATAACGTACATTCAAATATTATATAGGAATGTACGTATACCTAATGCGATAATTAGTTGAAAGTGATGAAAGTGGTAATCAATTCCACATTATTTAATCTATTATAATAGGTGGCTATTTGCGTATTTAGACCCCAAAATAATACATTGCCTCAAAATCTTTTTAAAAAACGAACTTCGAATACCGCCATAATGAAAGAATAAACAAAATCTGACCTTATCGAAAAGATAAAGTTTGATAATTTCGAAATTTAATGTCTGGAAAAGTATTTGAGATACCGGAATATTGGATTCAGTACCGAACTGAGTTCGTTGTAAACGTTTGGTAACTTCTGGAATAGGATTACACTTCCATTGTCTCAGAGTAATAAAGCGCTAAGCCGAAATAGAAAATCTTTATTTTTACAGATTATGTAAGACTTGCAATTTCCACTCGGTAGATATAATGGAAATCATCCTGTAACCAAATATCCACACAAAAGTAAGTGTACTGGAAGAATACAATTGTAATAAGTAATACTATACAGTAATTTTATTAAATTTTATTTCAAAATGACAGTAACTTTTTCTTACTTTTCGGGTAAAGCAGTTCAAGTTAAATGAAAAAATTAAAGATATGTTTTTCTTAGTTATAGTGGCCTGCATAAGTAAAAAAAAACAGAAGGAGCAGTGAAACCTGTTCATTTACGGTAAACAATTAGAGAGTTTAAGAAAGGTGAGTGATTCTTGTCAGACATAAATTTTAATACCAAGCACATAGAAGAGAGCCAAGGTGATCTCGACCTATCACAAAACTATAATACGCAAGATAGTCAGTCAGTAGATATCAACAGTAAAACTCAAACCATAGTTAGGGGACTCCTAGTAAAAGTACTTAATTGCGGAGAAAGAATTCTTATTTAGAAAGTTAATTTACAACCTATACTGATTTATCAGACCAAGCAACCAAAAGAAACCTATGACCAACTTCATATTTCCAATAAAAATGTTTTTTAGCTTGTCACTTAACTAATCAAATAATGAGTCTGTCGACATACGGTAATAATTAAAAAAATCCGTTGTATCGAGCCTTAGTTCTTCTCGAAGTAATATGCGCCTTGCACTATTAATTTGTTGCACATTCCAACGTTTCTGGTGGATCTCTTATTTTATCTAAAACGCCTCGATTTTTTGGCCCTGCGACAGGGTACAATAATAAACGCGTGCATAAAAGATGTCTTATGGGGTGATGATTTCGTATTGAAGCAATCATGTGTGAAGTACGCCACTTGTTCAACATGGCAGTTATGTTACATAGGGGGGCGCACATTAATTTGAAGAAAAGCTTGAATTGGAGGATACCTTTCGTTTTTGTGTAATTAAAACTGAAAACTATGAACGAGACCGCTCTGTGTTCGTGTACCTACCATTGTAGCAAAACAAGCTTGGTTTACTTGCTTGGGATCAATTATACAGTACGTTTACTTCTATGTTCTAGAAAAATGTATGTGTTACCGTATCTTTATATTGACGTTATGTCTGGTATCGTAAAGGAATACAGTTCTGAAAAATTATATATTATCCGGTATTCTGTTTGTAGCAAGATGATTTCTATGCGTTATTACAACCTTGAAAGTTAATGTGCGAGAACAGTAGTACACATTCTTGTGTGTGCACATTACCGTCATTAAATGAATAAATTAGATGAATTGATTTTCGAACACTATGGTAAAGCTAGTTCTAATATCGTTTAATAAGGTTAATACAGTGTTAATGAAAAGAGAAAAAATATTTAATGTTTCGTAATATAACTACATAAGTGCACGATGCTGCATCATTGCTGTCTTGTTGAAATAGGTCAAACATTTTAGTTTACATTTGTAACAACCCATTTTGAGTTGTATTAAAATATACCGTAATTTATGTTCTTCGTTCATTTAGTTGTAAATAAAAAAAAATTTTAATTATTAATAAATTATAGGCATGTGGTAGGCAACTTAATTTGCATTTTGGTGTAACTTAAGTTCATATCTTCTTAAAGGTTTATACTCCCACTTCTTTAAATTATTTTTTTTTCTGCTCATATTTTCGCGCAAGGCGTCATCATCTGACTTCCTAAGCGTCCATTTTTTCATTTTTTGTGGTACGCTGTTTGATCACATTATTACCACTTTTGACATTTTTGATGCTTATGATTGCAATTTTGCACTTAATTTAGGTCTAAACTTAGATCACACCTTTTTATTTGAACTTTCAAGATAATGCAATAAATATTGGATTATTCAATTTCATGAAGATAAATTTATAAGAAATAAAATTCTATTTTGGCATTGTTATTGCGATATATTGGGCAACATTGATACAAGGATTACATCACCTTGGTTTGCATTTCTGCATTTATTTTTTACCATACCAGGGGTTCTCAAGAACATGTATTATATTTTGTAACAGGTACCTAAGTTTAATGATTTCTTAGTATCAGGCTAATTTTAAGATATATTTTATGTAACCCTAAATTTAACTGTTAATAAACATAGTCTGCATATTTTTTTATCTTTTACATTTTGGTAAAATTTTTATCGTAAACCTCGGTTTAGTTATTCCGAGCATAATTAAAAAGAACTTGGCTTCCGAGATCATTTTTATTAGTGTTACATTGCAGTTTTTTCTATTGATGTTAAGTGGAAATAACACAGCATAATGGGTGGTAATTAAACAAAACAAAAGCATGAATCGGCCTATTTTAAACTACCGACTGAGACAAAGGCATTATTTTTGGTGAACGGGTTGTATCTCGAGTTAGTTTAACGACGTGTTTTGAGAACATTTAACACCCATTAATTTATTAAATACTTTTAAACCTGTTCAACCACATCATTATAAGTGGCGATCTTCATACATTATACATTGAACTTATTCAGTTTCAACCTCAACTTTCATTTTAAAATAATTCTACGTAAATAAAGATTATATTTTCTGTCTAGTTTTTATGTATCTAATCAGGATTGGTTTACTATCGTAAAACTTTGTGAAAGGCTTAAGTAATTTTTTTTTGCATTTAAGCTAAAATTAATCAGCAGTTATTATTTTGATTTATTGAATATACAAATAATTTCAGCTGTTGTCATATTCAGTAAATATGATTGTTCAATTCTCTGATTAGAGAGATTGAGTAGTTGGGGTTTAATGTGAGGGGTACGCCGTCACTCGTACCAATTGTAGACTAGACCTCACAACCCTGTTGAGTAATTGAATAAAAGATGAGATTCATTCAAAGACTGATTTATTTGATACTATTTACACTTTATATACAACTTTTTACATGACGTATTTTATTGCTTGACCTAGTTAGTAGGTCATGTTTTATTCATTTAAGCGCCTTTTTGTGCTTACTAGTTATAATGCACATAGTATATGTGTAATTTCAACCTTACACACTTTTGTATCAGCACAATTGTCGCAATAATTAACCTGCTCTATATTCAGTTTTGCTTACGATTCGTTTTACGTATTTCTTAATTGTTAATTCTACTTATATTTCTCAGCTTATTACTAAATATAAAATTACTAAACTTATTAACGTTATTAAAATACCCTGTTTAATCTGCAAGATTAAACATCCTGGCGGGCCCGAAGTTCATGTTCATTTGCAGATTGAACATTCTGCCGCGACGAGGTGGTTGGGATGGCGTAAAGTTTGTGTTGACAACCCTTTGAATTCGATGCAGTCACCCAACTTGTGGTATTGGTTGCAGTAGACGCATGCTTGCCGTTTATTCTGCCACTGGGGGTTCCAGTGGGGCTGTCCTCGTGTGGTAGTATGGTGTGATTTTCTTGCCTGGGACATCGCTTTCATTGACTGGAATCTTAGTTTGAGGAATTCCATTACTTCCTCCATTAGTGGTATTTCATTTGGTGCTTTCAGCGATTGTTCGAATAGTTTGTTTGTCTCTGCGTCCCATTTTCTTGCTATTATGTGGACAATAAGAGGACCCCAGGAGGTTGTTTCTACTCCTAGGTTCTTTATTGCTTCCAGACACTCATAAGTGGTGTCATGCAGACGCCTTATTGCACCTGCATCTTGCTCTTGGATAGTGGAAAGTCTAGAATTTTGTCTATTAAAACTTTTACCATTAACCGTTTGTTGTTGTATCTGCTCTCGAGAATTTCCCATGCTGTTTTGTAATTGCATTCTGCTATTTGAAGGTGTTGGATTAGTTTTGATGCTTCTCCTGTGACGTTGCTTTTAAGGTACTGCATTTTTCTATTGTTGTCACCGTTTTGTTGGAGTGTATTATTTTTTCAAACAGGTCTTGGAATGTCATCCAATTTTCATAGCCACCGCTGAACATAGGTAGCTTTATTTCTGGCATCTTGATGCTGCATGTCTTATCTCCAACCATTTGTATTTTGTTTCCGAGTTCGATGCTTATTTGGTCACACCATTGTTCGGTTTTCTCGAACTCGCTGTTTGAAAAATAGTTGTCCTGATGTTTTGTTTCATGCACCTTGATGTGTTCGTGCAGGTCTTCAATTGCAGTCCATTGGGCTGAATCTTGTCTTGCCATAACTTAAGTTGGACCGTGTTTTCTTCTTTCTTCAATCTTTCTTCTACTTGTTGTAATAGAGCACCTAGTTGTTGCAGCTTGATCTCTTGTCTTTTCAATCGCTGTTCTTGTTCTTTATCGACCCCATCGTCTTCTTGCGAGGTGGTTGTTAGCTTCTTTTCCAGTTCTGCCAGATAGTTCTTAATGTGATTATATAGTTTACCCAATTTTTCAAAGTATTCTGACGTGTGGTAGTCATGATCATCTATCTGCAGTTTGGATATTTCATTATGTGTGCTGTTCGCTTCTTCCCACCATGTTTCCAATGCCTTGCTACGTTCATTAATGTACACCTTGTTCTTCCGTGCCGCCGCATCTTTCTTCATATTTGTAAACATCTTCTCCATAGCCTTGCCAATTTCTTTTTGGGTGTTGGCCAATTTGTTTATCTTCTTCATTTTTCGCTTTGAGTCTTGTGTTGTTTCTTAATTATAAAGCTTGATTTTCTTACCCACTGTCGATATGTTTCTTCTTTCCTATAAGGGGCGTAAATCCTTACAGTTGACAGAGGTAGACTTGCTGCTGTAACTTCTTTTGGCGGTGGTGGTGGTGAATTGAATGTAGCTGGTGGTGTTGATGTCTTCAATAGGCTGATGTTCAATAGCTGCTGTGGTGGACGATGTTTACTGGTTGCCGATGTTGGTGGCTCGAAGGACTATGACTAATTTTACTGGTTGCCGATGTTGGTGGCTCGAAGGACCATGATCAATTCTCTGATTAGAGAGATTGAGTAGTTGGGGTTTAATGTGAGGGGTACGCCGTTACTCGTACCAATTGTAGACTAGACCTCACAACCCTGTTGAGTAATTGAATAAAAGATGAGATTCATTCAAAGACTGATATATTTGATACTATTTACACTTTATATACAACTTTTTACATGACGTATTTTATTGTTTGACCTAGTTAGTAGGTCATGTTTTATTCATTTAAGCGCCTTTTTGTGCTTACTAGTTATAATGCACATAGTATATGTGTAATTTCAACCTTACACACTTTTGTATCAGCACAATTGTCGCAATAATTAACCTGCTCTATATTCAGTTTTGCTTACGATTCGTTTTACGTATTTCTTAATTGTTAATTCTACTTATATTTCTCAACTTATTACTAAATATAAAATTACTAAAATTATTAACATTATTAAAATACCCTGTTTAATCTGCAAGATTAAACAATGATATTAAAGTATAATCCTATTGGTTTTTTGTACCTAAATTGTTTAACACAGAAATGTGTGGCGCCTGACAAGCCCTGGTATGTCTGATTTGGTATCTTTGAGTTCCCATACGATCAGTTGGTAAAGGAAAGAACTCTCAATGTAAATTCTTAATTTATCTTTGATGGCCTAAGCTATGGTTCAAACTTACCTTTTTATATATTGATATTACTGCACCTTATTCATATTATAGATCCTTACTTTTATAGAACAGTTTTATTTATTTTAAGATGGCTTCCGAGCAACAATTTTCATTTGATATACATTATAACAAAATATCTCTTGAAGGTTACTTTTTAAATGTAAATGTTCTGAAGAGTCACAAATGTAAAGTTATAAATGACATACAGACAAGATCGCAAATCGTAAATATCAGTTAGAAGTTTTTTGAGAGATACGCTGAGTTATGAACCTTTGTTTAATGTTTAATATCATAACCGCGACATAGCGCAATGAGAAGCATTAAAAGTATTTTGTGTAATTGTAAGAAAGATAAAGTTCTTCATTATGAACATTTGAATTAAAATGAAGAGGTAGACGTTTACTAAAAGTATGTAATAAAAATAAGAATATTATGTGCTCTACAAAAGCACATGTGAATGTTATAAGGAGAAAAGGCGTATAAGTATTACGGATTATAAATACTATGTAATTAATTTAGTTTTTATAGACGTGACAATATCCAATACACTACGCATCGAACTCAATGTCAAACCATTTTCTATGCCAAAGTTGTGCTCATAATCTGAGATATCCCAAAATAACATAATTGTATACTCCTTATTCAGTCGGTTGGACCAAAGCGTTGATGTATAAAGGTGTATTTACGTTTATAATCATAAACGTCTGAATTTGCTCAACAGAACTTGTAAACTATAACATCATGCTAGTCCCATATAGATTAATACCATAGCGGTACATTAATCAATATGGCAGCTAATTGAACCGTGTTTAGCGGATATACAAAAACAAATTGTATTACAACATAGTAAATTCCTACAGATTTGCTTTGTTGAGAAACACGGCCTTAACGCTTTAATCTAGCCCATTGTATAAAAATTTTTTTGTTGAGATTCTAAAGCATTTTAAAATTCAAGACTTCTTACTTTCATCTATATAGGGAGTGCGGTAAAGTACGGCTACAAGATAAACACAAACTAAAACAGCTAGACACTGTTAAAATGCGAAGTGAACATGTTGTTCATTGTACCTTATTTTTTTTCAAACGGTACTAAAGGCTAAGTGAACTATCCTCAATCGCGTTACCTTGAAAATAAAACTCCTTAGTTATTATTTTTGACATTAAGCTTTGAGGAACACTAAAATAGTTTCTTATCATATCTGTTTTATTAAATTACCCAACGGTTTGTGTAGACCGCAAATATTACCAGTAAAAGAACAGACAATACGCAATGCTATTCTGTTACATATCTGATGTGAGCAATACACTACCTTTCAAACTAAAAAGTGGTAATTGAAAGGAATTACGTAATGTTCATAAATAATCTTTAGGTTAATTATGAAATATACTTTTTGATACGTCCGTAACTAATGTAGGGAAAATTGTAAAAACAAAAACAATACCAGATGGATGTTTAAAACTCATTCAGTGAAGATTCACAGACGCACAGGCACACGCATACGTCACAGCACACGCACACGCACACGCGCACACGCACACGCACACGCACACGCACGACACACGCACACGCACACGCACACGCACACAGCACACGCACACGCACACGCACACGCACACGCACACGCACACGCACGCAACGCACATACAGCACACACACGCAGCACGCACACGTCACACGACACACGCACACGCAACGCACACACGCACACGCAAACACGCAGCACGCACACGCACACACAGCACACGCACACACGCACAGCACACGCACACGCACACGCACACGCACACGCACACGCACACGCACACGCACACATGCACACGCACACGCACGCATGCACACACACGCACACGCACCGCACTACACGCACACGCACACGCACACGCACACGCACACGCACACGACACACGCACACGCACACGCACACGACACGACGCACACGCACACACGCACACGACACGCACACGTACACAGCACACACACGCACACACACGCACCACACGCACACGCACACGCACACGCACACACGCACACACGCACACGCACACACGCACACACACAGCACGACACACACCACACACGCAACACGCACACGCACACGCACACACGCACACACACAGCACCCACGCACCACACGCACACACGCACACGACACACACGCACACACAAGCACACACGCACACACCACGCACACACACACGCACACACGCACACAGCACCACGCACACGCACACACGACACACGCACACGCACACACCACACACGCACACACACAGCACACACGCACACACGCACACACGCGCACACGTAGACACGCACACACGCACACACACGCACACACGCACGCACATACACACACACACACACGCACACACGTGCATACACACACGCACACAAACACTCACAACCAACACAAAAATTGTTAAATCTTGCATTCAATCCTATAGATTGTACTAAAGGTGTGTAACTGTGCCTTAGAAGGTTTTTCTTTATTATTTTCGTATGTGTTTATATTAGAAGGAACGATTTTTACTTAATTAGGTTCATGATTTGTAGTGGTCATGTAAATTTTCATTATTCAGAAGTTGAATGCCACTATTCGATATTTTTTTTTTCTTAATTCCTGCAGGTGTTCCATGGTAGAAGTCGGTCTTCTACTTTCAGCATGTGCCTTGACATCAATACATTATTTATCACAACATAACTAATGCTCATTATATGAAACATTATATAAATAGAAAGATCCATTAAAGACGAAGGAAAATTATTTGCCTCTCAGTGGAGCCCTCTGAATTTGAAGGGAATAATTTTTTAATGACCTCTTCTAATGGAAGTTCATAAGTTTGCACAGTCAGTTACATATGTATTTGAAAAAAAATTCTAAGCTCTCTTCCAATAAGGCACCTCTAATATGGTCAGATCCCCTTTCAAGAGTTCGGAAATGTAAAAGTGTGGTGTCATCTTGCCTTGTACTAGTGCAACCTCTCCACCAGATACATGAGTGTCTTTTCTTATATTATAAATTATCCCTTCTTCTTGATAATCAACGACGTGTAACAAATCTTCGCTGCGGGTAATGACACCTCTTCATCTTCACTGCACTTAATTCAAGTTTTTGAATATTCCAGACTGAATTTCGGTCATTTCTGTGGTGTCCGTCAATAGTCTACATCTTTCTGATTTTGGACCGCTTTCTTTTGCCTTTCGTTTTTTCGGTAGGGTCGTATTTGTTGAGGAGTAATAAATTTTTGTCTGTGTGGTTCTGGTCTCCTTAGAAGTACATAATCAAGACTCGGGTGGAAACCGTTCTGTTATAGAGAAACTCAAAACTTTGTCACTGTTAAAGACGTTTTCGTTTGAGGGAATACCCCAGCTACTTTAGATCCAGCTGTGATATTCTGTAGTGTGAATCCTAGCAAATAAGCACATAACGTCATAAATAGTCATTAGCTTTCCATTCGTTAACGGTCACTAAACGCAGGTTCTGTTATACCATTCTTTCAGGGATCCAAAGACTGACCTATCTGGTGATTGGAGATTGTAGGTCATATGCCAAGAAAAGCTCAAAGGAACAATTCAAGAATCCTTCCCTTAATTTAAACATTTGATCGACACGTGACTTTTATAACTGTTCAAAGACAGCAACAATCAGATATAGAAAAGCTGAGACTGTGTAAGTGTGGTTGTTTTATTAGAAAATACTTAAAATAATCAGTTATCCAATGAAGGTTTAGAATAATTAATAAAAAAATGGTGAAGGAACTAGCAAAAATTTCAGAATTTGACCAACCACTGCTGTGTGCAAACCCTTTTAGCATGTTACTTTTGTAGTGGGCTCTTGTGAAAACAGATGCTGAAGGAACAAAGTTACCTATGGCATTCACACTTTTTTCCGAAGTCATGTTCTACTTGTTTTAGTCCTTTCGTATGGATTACACTGGTAGGATTTCGTACGGTTGACATACCTGCTTGGTCTACGTTATAAATACGATCAGGTGTAAACCATTCTCTCTCTTACACTTTCCTCAACTTATGGAAAAGTATTGAAACGTTGTGGCAATTGAAAAAATTTGTAACTGGTAGCTTGCGCAATGAAGGTTATCTCTGTTACGACGCATAAATTCTTTCCTGCCATGCCATTATTTCTTTGTAAGGCAACAGTGCATGAGCGAGGCTTCTTTCAAATATCATTTCAGTGTTTCCTCTTCTTTGGGGGAACAAACTACAACAAACATCATCGTTTGTTGAATGATGGAAGTCGTCATCTCCTGAAATCCAGTGAAGTTTAAGGTGACAAGGTACTGTAGACTGTGAAACAGCCATTTTCATTGCAGCTCGTTTAATAAACCAACCATCCTTCAACACTAAATTTGCAGGTTTACCAACGTTAGATGAGTCTATTTTTATTCTTTTTATTTCTTCGTGCTTTTAGGCATTAGAGAAAATTAAAACCAAGGCCTAACCTTCTCTTCACAAAGATAAACACGTTCTGCACGTTGGAACGTGTTAAAGTACGGTACGCAATGCTGACCTACGGTACAGGACACAACGCACCAATTGAGAAATAATGCCAAATACATTTTTTTTTCTATAGCACTTTAACCGCAAGGGTAGATAAAGCTGAACTTTAACAGCAAGGGTAGATAAAGTATTTTTTCTTCAGACGTCAACGAAAGATGGCATTTTAAACGTTAAAGATTGACATTTTCACCGTCGGCTGCAAAAGTCTTTTGAATCCCCTCGCAGCGAATGCAAAAGTAATGTAAGTTAATAACTCAAACATCCAATTTGGAAAACGACGAAACCAAATTTATTGTTTAGAGTTATAAAGATTAAAAGTCCAATGTTTAAAACTAACATTTTCTCCAAAATAAAATCTGCCTGAGGTAACAGTGGAGGTCTCGCTGCGTTCTAAGGAAATGGTCTTTAATTCTTCCGCTTCTACATGAACTTTTGTACTCGTAGCGCTTGCACTAGGTGCAGTAATTTTCAAGGCTGCCTCTTTTTTTGTTGACAGGGACGCTCAGCTACAGTGCTACAATTAACAATTAACATTTTTCACTCATCGATAAAATTGTACTTTGTCGTCTTGTATAACAAATAACTGTAAGTGATGTGTCATTTAAAGAGAACAGTTACTTAAACACTGCCAGGATGTGTATAAACCGCAATAACTACATCACAATACTGAAATACTTTATATTCGACATGCTTTACAAATTTGGTAAAAAATTTACTCTACCACAACAAAACCTGACATTTCAGACACTAATGCCACTAAGTCGATGTTAAAGATAACTTCCTACGGTATTCCAATGGAAGTAAGCATACATCGATTCACAGCTTGTGTTTAGGACCATGTCTGGTGGTGCAAATAAAAGCGTAGACTGTATTATTAAACAAATGAACTGTATTAACTTAATCAGATTAATTACATAGTGTAATTGTACAGAAAATGCAGCGATATCAGTAACCCGTTGTTGCTGACCGACAAAAATATGTGTCTTTCTTTCCGATACGCACTTCTCACGTCTGTCTTTTTCAGATTCGCCAGTAGTCACTCCGCGTAAACTACGCATTGGCACGGAGTTAAATTACACATTGGCGGCGGGTTAAATACTTTAATAGATAACATACTCCCGGCCTTAAAGCCTCTGGCTTTAAAAAATAAAATATCCAAATGAAACAAATACAAGTTTATAAGTTACCTTTCACTTTACGGGAAACCTTTAGTCACTATTGGAAAGAGAATAAATTTTTGTGAGCTTCGTTGCGCTTAATAGTTCCGGTGGTGGTTAAAATATTACAAACACGGGTCACATTGTCTTCTCCGGGATAAATTTTTGAGATACGACCTAGTTACCAATTTAACGCTCGTAACTTCTCATCTTTTATCAGCACGAGACTGCCGATATTTAGCGAGTAATAATTTGACTTCCATTTTGTTCGTTGCTGAATGTTTGAAATATACTACTTATACCACCTCTTCCAAAAGTCTTGTCGAATTTTTTCGATTTTTGATTACTTGAAATTCTGTTTTCACTATGAGGAAGTGAGTCGGTCTACAGGATGTGAGGATGTGAGAAAGCGGGCACGAATTGAGGATTGCTCTATTTGGGAAAGTAGGGTAATAAATACCTCATAGGTGCAATGAGCATTACCCAAAACTCTTTTTATATGATGTTTGGTAGCCTTAACCCCGGCTTCCCAAAGACCAAAAGTCCAAAATGCCAACGAATTCCCTGGCCGTTCACAGAATCAGCAATACAATCTTGCTTCTCTTTTAAAAATATATTGAGTCGCTTAAGGTCATTGTTTGCCCCAACAAAATTTGAGCCATTATGAGAGTACATATCTGTAGGTTTACCCGGTCTACTAATGAAGCGCTTGAAGCCTAGCAAAAAATTTTCCATGGACAAGTGTGTCACATACTGTAAATGAACAGCTTTGCTCGCAAAACATATAAATAAACATAAGTATCCATTTTCAAGTTTAGCTCCTCGTCCTTCTCTATTTACAATCATAAAAGGACCAACATAGTCTAAACCAGTGACTTGAAACGGAAAACCAGAGGCAAACCCTGTCTCTAGGTAAATTACCCATGATTGGTTCAACAATTTTTGCTTTAAATCTAAAACACTTGACGCACTTGTGATCAATAGCCTTTATCAAGTTGCGACCACGAATGATCCAAAATTTTTGCATAGTGCTATATAAAGTCTGCTGTGGTCCAGCATGTAACAGAAACAAATGTTCATTATGTAAATTAAAGATGCGAGAACATGCTTAGCCGATAATACAATTGGGTGAACTTCGTTAAATTCGAGCCCTGCGTTTTTATACGACCGCTCACTCGAATAAGTCCAAATGCTAAGATTGCTTAAGATACTATTTTTATAAATCGTCTGTTGCAGACTTAACCGTTCGTAATCTTCTGGAAACGAAATCTTTTGTGCCATTTTTGCCAAAACTAAAAGAGCATTATTTAACTCGACGGCAATTAAAACCCCAAATTTCCTATTTTCAGGTTTATTTTGACGATTATGTTCAAACCGCCACATATATGCTACCGCGCGCTTAAGTCTGTGAATGTTTGAATACCTTGAAGACGGAAAATCATTAACATGTTTAGCACTTGAAATCAGAACTGTAGTTTTAATTTCCGGTAGATTTATATCTTTATTGTTTTTAACATTAGGCCATTCATCCTTATGTTTTATTAGCCAGGTGGGTCCGTGCCACCAAAGCTCCGACTCACTGACCTGCGCAGAACTTAACCCCCTACCAATTAAATCGACTGAATTATCTAATGACGGTACACAGCGCCACGCCGCTGAACTCGCGAGTTCCTGAATTTCGGCAACTCGGTTTCTTACAAACGGCTTTAAAAGATTAGTTGAAGTATTTATCCAACCTAATATTATTTGTGAGTCCTTCCAAAATATCAAATCATCAAATTTTATTCTTAAGGAGTCGGTTACCTTCGATACTAATTTTGCTAACACATGCGTAGCGCATAATTCTAAATGTGGTATAGTTAAGACCTTAATAGGTACTACCTTTCCTTTAGAAACTAATAAGTGATAAAAACTCTCGCTGTTTTCATTTTCTGATAAAATATAAACACACACACCGTAAGCGGTTTCGCTCGCGTCCGAAAATGCGTGTAATTCTATTCTTTTCGGGTTTTCTCCGATACGCTTTATCACTGATCTGTCTTTTAAACAGATTAAACACAGTTTAGACTCCCGTAAACTAAATCATTGGCACGGAGTTTGAAATACAGAATGGCGGCGGTTAAATTTTAATGCACAACCTCTGTAACATGATTCCATGAAATATACATCCATTAAACCCTAAGGTGCATGTCGTCCTAAGGTACAGTACACTCCCCTAACTTAACTGCTATAACAATGGGTAGCTTAGCAGTCTGATAGTGATTAATATGCGCACCCTAATATAGGCTGCTCGAACTCAAGTGTCCATTACAACATTTTATTAGAACCAAACTTGAAATAAACGCAAAGTGCATATAAGTAAACCAAAATTGTATTAAAACTAAAAATGCCACGAACTAAATCCGATATCCAAAATTGTCAAAAATTTACAAAATAAGAATATTGCGTTTTTGTTTCAAATTGCTAGATATAACCTACAATACGAAAATGTCCGACGGGAATATGATCACCGGAAGCTAGACCTTTTATTACCAGATACAGTACAGTACTCTACCCAACCCCTCATACACCTTGACATTTCTTCCCACAACAATCGAAATGTTTCTGATTCGGTAACAAACTACTTGACTGCCACTCTAATAATACAGTTTGCAGTTTCTCATAAACTTTTATACCTTTACGAGTTTTACCTTCCAACCTACACATACATATGTAGTTATAGAAGGTTATGTAATCGACTATCGCTAAATCGACTTATTAGCTCATTTCTCAAGTTTAGGCCAAGTTTCACCAAGATCGGCATGATTCATGGATGTCTGTGTGTCTGTATGTCTGTGTGTCTGTGTGTCTGTGTGTCTGTGTGTCTGTGTGTCTGTGTGTCTGTGTGTCTGTGTGTCTGTGTGTCTGTGTGTCTGTGTGTCTGTGTCTGTGTGTCTGTGTGTCTGTGTGTCTGTGTGTCTGTGTGTCTGTGTGTCTGTGTGTCTGTGTGTCTGTGTGTCTGTGTGTCTGTGTGTCTGTGTGTCTGTGTCTGTGTGTCTGTGTGTCTGTGTGTCTGTGTGTCTGTGTGTCTGTGTCTGTGTGTCTGTGTCTGTGTCTGTGTGTCTGTGTGTCTGTGTGTCTGTGTGTCTGTGTGTCTGTGTTGTTTGTGTGTCTGTGTGTGTGTGTCCGTGTGTCCGTGTGTCCGTGTGTCCGTGTGTCCGTGTGTCCGTGTGTCCGTGTGTCCGTGTGTCCGTGTGTCTGTGTGTCTGTGTGTCTGTGTGTCCGTGTGTCCGTGTGTCCGTGTGTCCGTGTGTCCGTGTGTCCGTGTGTCCGTGTGTCCGTGTGTCCGTGTGTCCTGTGTGTCCGTGTGTCCGTGTGTCCGTGTGTCCGTGTTCGTGTGTGTCCGTGTGTCCGTGTGTCCGTGTGTCCGTGTGTCCGTGTGTCCGTGTGTCCGTGTGTCCGTGTGTCCGTGTGTCCGTGTGTCCGTGTGTCGTGTGTCCGTGTGTCCATGTGTCCGTGTGTCCGTGTGTCCGTGTGTACATGTGTCCGTGTGTCCGTGTGTAGGTGTGTCCGTGTGTCCGTTTGTCCGTGTGTCCGTGTGCCTGTGTGTCCGTGGTCCGTGTGTCCGTGTGTCTGTGTGTCTGTGTCGTGTGTCTGTGTGTCTGTGTGTCTGTGTGTCTGTGTCTCTGTGTCTGTGTCGTTGTGTGTCTGTGGTCTGTGTGTCCGTGTGTCTGTGTGTCTGTGTGTCTGTGTGTCTGTGTGTCTGTGTGTCTGTGTGTCTGTGTGTCTGTGTGTCTGTGTGTCTGTGGTCTGTGTGTCTGTGTGTCTGTGTGTCTGTGTGTCTGTGTGTCTGTGTGTCTGTGTGTCTGTGTCTGGTGCTGGTGTCTGTGTGCCTGTGTGTCTGTGTCTGTGTGTCTGTGTGTGTCTCTGTGTGTCTGTGTGTCTGTGTGTCTGTGTGTCTGTGTGTCGTGTGCTGTGTGTCTGTGTGTCTGTGTGTCTGTGTGTCTGTGTGTCTGTGTGTCTGTGTGTCTGTGTGTCTGCGTGTCTGTGTGTCTGTGTGTCTGTGTGCCTGTGTGTCTGTATGTCTGTGTGTCTGTGTGTCTGTGTGTCTGTGTGTCTGTATGCCTGTGTGTCTGTGTGTCTGTGTGTCTGTGTGTCTGTGTCTGTGTGTCTGTGTTTTTGTGTGTCTGTGTGTCTGTGTGCATGTGTGTTCTGTGTGTCTGTGTGTCTGCGTGTCTGCGTGTCTGCGTGTCCGCGTGTCCGGGTGTCCGTGTGTCCGTGTGTCCGTGTGTCCGTGTGTTCGTGTGTCCGTGTGTCCGTGTGTCCGTGTGTTCGTGTGTCCGTGTGTCCGTGTGTGCGTGTGTCCGTGTGTCCGTGTGTCCGTGTTCCGTGTGTCCGTGTGTCCGTGTGTCCGTGTGTCCGTGTGTCCGTGTGTCTGTCTGTGTGTCTGTGTGTCTGTGTGTCTGTGTGTCTGTGTGTCTGTGTGTCTGTGTGTCTCTGTGTCTGTGTGTCTGTGTGTCTGTGTGTCTGTGTGTCTGTGTGCCTGTGCGTCTGTGTGTCTGTGTGTCTGTGTGTCTGGGTGTCTGTGTCTCTGTGTGTCTGAGTGTCTGTGTGTCTGTGTGCCTGTGTGTCTGTGTGTCTGTGTGTCTGTGTGTCTGTGTCTGTGTGTCTGTGTGTGTGTCTCTGTGTGTCTGTGTCTCTGTGTGTCTGTGTGTCTGTGTGTCTGTCTGTCTGTGTGCCTGTGTGTCTGTGTGTCTATGTGTCTGTGTCTGTGTGTCTGTGTGTCTGTGTGTCTGTGTGTCTGTGTGTCTGTGTGTCTGTGTGTCTGCGTGTCTGTGTGTCTGTGTGTCTGTGTGTCTGTATGCCTGTGTCTCTGTGTGTCTGTGTGTCTGTGTGTCTATGTGTCTGTGTGTCTGTGTGTCTGTGTCTGTGTGTCTGTGTGTGTGTCTCTGTGTGTCTGTGTTCTGTGTGTCTGTGTGTCTGTGTGTCTGTGTGTCTGTGTGCTGTGTTGTGTGCTGTGTGTCTTGTGTCTGTGTGTCTGTGTGTCTGTGTGTCTGTGTGTCTGTGTGTCTGTGTGTCTGTGTGTCTGTGTGTCTGTGTGTCTGGTGTCTGTGTGCTGTGTCTCTGTGTCTGTGTTGTGTGTCTGTGTGTCTTGTGTCTGTGTGTCTGTGTGTCTGTGTGTCTGTGTGTCTGTGTGTCTGTGTGTCTGTGTCTGTGTCTGTGTGTCTGTGTGTCTGTGTGTCTGTGTGTCTGTGTGTCTGTGTGTCTGTGTCTGTGTGTCTGTGTGTCTGTGTGTCTGTGTGTCTGTGTGTTGTGTGTTGTGTGTCTGTGTGTCTGTGTCTGTGTGTCTGTGTGTCTGTGTGTCTGTTGCTGTTGTCTGTGTCTGTGTGTCTGTGTGTCTGTGTCTGTGTCTGTGTGTCTGTTGCTGTGTGTCTGTGTGTCTGTGTGTCTGTGTTCTGTGTGTCTGGTGTCGGTGTCGGTGTCTGTGTGTCGTGTGTCGTGTGTCGTGTGTCCGTGTGTCTGTGTGTGTGTGTCCGTGTGTCCGTGTGTCCGTGTGTCCGTGTGTCCGTGTGTCCGTGTGTCCGTGTGTCGTGTGTCCGTGTGTCCGTGTCTGTCTGTGTGTCCGTGTGTCCGTGTGTCTGTGTCCGTGTGTCTGTGTGTCTGTGTTCTGTGTTCTGTGTGTCTTGTGTCTGGTGTCTGTGTGTCTGTGTGTCTGTGTGCCTGTGTGTCTGTGTGTCTGTGTGTCTGTGTGTCTGTGTCTGTGTGTCTGTGTGTCTGTGTGTCTGTGTGTCTGTGTGTCTGTGTGTCTGTGTGCTGTGTGTCTGTGTGTCTGTGTTCTGTGTGTGTCTGTGTGTCTGTGTTCTGTGTGTCTGTGTTCTTGTGTCTGTGTGTCTGTGTGTCTGTGTGTCTGTGTGTCTGTGTGTCTGTGTGTCTGTGTGTCTGTGTGTCTGTGTCTGTGTGTCTGTGTGTCTGTGTGTCTGTGTGTCTGTGTGTCTGTGTGTCTGTGTGTCTGTGTGTCTGGTGCTGTGTGTCTGTGTGTCTGTGTGTCTGTGTGTGTTGTGTTGTGTGTCTGTGTGTGTGTCTGTGTGTTGTGTGTCTTGTGTGTATCGGTACTAGAGAAATCTCTTATTGTTATGGGTGACTGTTGTTTGTGTTTTCGTTTCATTTTCTATGTTGTTTCGTTGAATCTTGTTGCCTTAATTGTCTGTTTCATGTTCTGTATGTCTGTGTGTTGTCGACGTGTTCTGTGCAATTCTGTGTCTGTAGTGTCTGTGTGTCTGTGTTGTCTGATGTCTGATAGTGTCTGTGTTCTAAGGTGTCTGTGTGTCTGTGTCTGTGAAATTTCTGTTGCTAGTGTGTCTGTGTGTCTAAGTGTGTCTGTGTATACTGGTAGTCTAGTGTAGTCATTGGTGATCCGGTGTAACTGTGTGTCCGTGTGTCTGTGTGTTGCGTGTGATCCGTGTAGTCCTGTGTTCGTGTGTCCGTGTGTCCGTGTGTCCGTTTGTCCGTGTTCCGTGTGTCCGTGTGTCCGTGTGTCGTGTGTCGTGTGTCCGGTGTCCGTGTGTCCGTGTGTCCGTGTGTCTTCATGTGTCCGTGTTCTGTGTGTCTGTGTTCTGTGTCTCTGTGTGTCTATGTGTCTGGTGTCTGTGTGTCTGTGTGTCTGTGTGTCTGTGTGTCTGTGTGTCTTGTGTTGTGTGTCTGTGTGTCTGTGTCTGTGTGTCTGTGTGTCTGTGTGTCTGTGTGCTGTGTTCTGTGTGCTGTTGTCTGTGTGTCTGTGTGTCTGTGTATCTGTGATCTGTGTGTCTGTTCGTTCTGTTGTCTGTGTTCGTGTGTCTGTGTGTCTGTGTATCTGTGTGTCTGGTGTCTGTGTGTCTGTGTGCTGTGTGTCTGTGTGTCTGTGTGTCTGTGTGTCTGTGTGTCTGTGTGTCTGTGTGTCTGTGTGTCTGTGTGTCTGTGTGTCTGTGTGTTTGCGTGTGTGTGTGTGTGTGTGTGTGTGTGTGTGTGTGTGTGTGTGTGTGTGTGTGTGTGTGTGTGTGTGTGTGTGTGTGTTTGTGTGTCTGTGTGGATGTATGTAGTATCCACGGTAACTCAAGAACGAAAATACCTACATACTTAAAATTTTGTTTTTATTGGGCTTGAAGCTGATTAGATTATGGTCAGTTTTTCGTTTTTATCAAATATTTCTAAAATAGTTGCATATTTCAAAGATATAGAAATACTTAGATATAGACCTTAAATATATCGATTTACTATGTTCAATGCAATTTTTTGACACGACGCGTAATCTATCGGCAAAAAATTCCTAAAGTAGAATTTAAGTGTTTGTTCAAATTTTTTCAGCATTTGAATAACGATTACTTTTATAAGAAAGAGTGTACACTTATCTTTTAGAGAAAATTTAATTTTACATAACATATCTTTATAAAGTTTCTTAATATAACGAAAGGTAAGTCTAAAAATTAATTCAATATGAATGAGAATGGTTAAACTGTATTATTGATATCTTACATACGCGGGCGGCTTTGAACTTTTTTTTAAGGTAACATATATTTGTTTCTATTAATCTCTACCTGACATGACGTTTTAAACGTCATTCTGGTATAGATTATTGTTTTTATTTTCACAATGTTGCCCGTTTTCGTTATGAACGTATGAAAGGGGTTGAATTATTACCATAAAAAATTGTAATTAAAATTATTTCATTTTTTATTTTAATTTTTTAGGTCAGTATCTAGATGTCTATTAACCTCTGTCTGTCATGAAGTATTAAACGTCTGTTTGACATAATTATGTTATTGTTTTTGTTGTTACAATGTTGCTTATTTTCGTTATGAACTTATTATAAAAGAAGTTGCATGATTATCCTAAAAAGAATGTTATTAAAATTATTTCAATTCTTTTTCCATTTTGTAGCTTGGAAGATCGTGTGGTGTTCTACACCAGTTATTTAAAATTTTAATGTAAGGGTTGTTTAATATTCTATGAAGTCGTATAATTTGGGGAAGTATTAGATCCAAACGCAAAATGTTTTTAACCCGATCAACCTGACACAAGACATATAATAACTTCACTCCCTATTCGAAATTTATAAGCTACGGTATTTTGCTTTTTTGAACTGTGCTCAAACTTATACAAAATCGTTTTTAATTTAATATTAAATTTGTATGTTGTACGCGAAGATTTGTTGTTTGTTGTTTGTATGTTATCTTGTTACCATGGTTATTACTACAGATTTTGTGCCTCTGGACGTAATGAAATATCACAAAAAGCTGTAATACTCGATCAAGATGTGCGAAAATGTTTAATTGTTACGCGTTTCTCAACTATTTATAAATTGGCTTTTTAAGTAGATAGACAAAAAACACAGAAGATACATTGATAATCTCTGAATAGACTGTGACGTCACCAAACGGCTTGTCTTTTATATTTTTCTTCTGGAAAGTGTATATTTTCGTATAATTTTGTAATGATCCGAAGCTGTATCCAATTTTTTGAAATGAATTCTTCGCTAATTAACCAATTTTACCAAAATCGTAAAATAATGAAATAACCAATTTTGTCACTTCCGCCGTCGATGCAAAAACGTTGAGAGTTTTCGCAGTCAGAGTCCTATTCAGTCTGACCTCACTCTATTAACAGAGACCGTACCTGCCATCAACGAATTTATGTTTAATAAAAAGACGTACTATCGAGGGGGAATCTTTAAAACACCCGTATCCAACGTAACGGCGGGAACTTAATTCCCGCCGACACAGACTTCGCAAACGAGCTGATTGCCCAGGCCTACTGGCGTATGCTGTCTTGAAATTTAAATACAAAACACACATAAATGCCGCCCAGACACCTTAGTGCAGTGTTACAGGATGGAGATCAATCGACTACGCTAGGGTGTATATAAATATTTCTTCTCATTCAGTTTCAGCCAGTAGAAAATACGTAAGTAGAACTAGTAATAGTCGAAAGATAAATGTAACTGTTCGTGAAGGTTTGCGTTAATGAAGATAATTATTAATAGGAACCTTAGAACTACTCACAGATTACGTAGAATTACTTCAAATTAATGGAAATTCAAATTGAACCTGAATGAATAGCTAAATGTAACACCTTAAAATCAAGACTTATGTCAATACGAAGTTTAACACACATTTAAGTATTTTTCTATTTATATTGTAAACACACTAAAAGTGTTCTTTTTATATTCACACCGAATTTATTTGCACTGACCGTTAATAAAAGATTTACTCTATTTTTTGCAAAGCAATGCTGCAGGCTGTGTTCGCTTCTTTACGATAAAAAATTAAACGGTATGGCAAACTGCATTATTTATTTAATGTTAAGATAATATCAGAATTATTGAATAATAAGAGGTAAAGTTATGTTATCGAATTTTTCCTAAGGTAATGATACTAATAACATGAAAAATTCGATGTAAACTAACCGTACAAGTAACATGCCATCGAGATTCTTTCTGATAAAATTTTTTGTTCACTGATTTTACTTTAATGTGTGATTAAAGTATTCCTTTGTTTATTTAATTAAACATTGGTAATTAATTGTGGAATATGTAAATTTAGAATACAAACATTCAGAAAAAATTGAAATATTTTTCTGTTGAGTACCTCGTGCAGCTGATAGCATCACCTGCAGATTTTAGTGCTACATCTGGCTTTCGCTTACTCGTGCAGATTTATATAATCATGCATTTTGCAATATGTAGGTTTATGAAGGTGCACGTCTGCGTATCAAGACTGATGAACAAATGTGTATATATATATATATATATATATATATATATATATATATATATATAAAATTTGTATAGTCAACCCATTTCACAAAATTTATGTTCAAATGACTTGTATAAGTTAAATTACTGTATAGAAATGAGGAAAACCCTATTAGTCACATTAACAAATCATTTTAAGCTCATATTAATCTAAAAAACTATAAATTTGTAAAAACCTTAAATTTAAAACTTAACCTAACTTAATTTAAATATACAAATAATTTGCGTTTAAAACGTTCAAATCAACCACATTAATCAACCATATTGTCTAACACATTTCTTCAAAATGTAACATAAAATGTATTTGCATGTAGATTTCTTTATGTAAAATTGTTCTGTACAATGTTCTTAATGTTTATTATGCACCACTTTGTTTATCGCACATCCGGTTCCATTTGTATTGTGAGTGATGATTAAATTGTGTTCGTATTGTAACCCTTTCTCGAATTTTAACATTTTTCCTGCATTTTATCTTACTTATAATATGTCCCTAATATAAACATAACTCTACACTATGTGTTAAACACCAAAACATCCAAATGCCAAAATACTTTTAATGAACTGTAATATAATGAAACAAAGCTAAGTACTTAAACGTACTTACAGAAATAACTTTATTTAACTTTCCTGACATGTTTTTATGTAGCACAATGCGTTTTATGATTGAACCAAATTGTACAAATTTTATTAAGCCTGTTTTAACCAAAAAAATCCACTTTCTTGCAATCGTATACCAAATTACATCAATTAAATGCATCGTAAACATATCATACTTGATCTCAAATTGTTCTAAAGAAATTACCAGTTTAAACTCTCCAATCCCTGTCTTAATCTTATCTAATCATCTCAAAATATGTATATATATATATATATATATATATATATATATATATATATATATATATATATATATATATATATATATATATATATATATATATATATATTTAAATCAGACATTTTTTCTTTCAAACTTGTGTGAATAAACGTACAAATTAATTCAACGTTTCGGGAACGTACTTTGTTCCCTTTGTCAAGAATTTATTTTGACAATTACAGAAATTGACATAAGGTAACTATTTTTAACAAGTACAGAATATGAAACAAGGTAACTAATTTAAATTTAATCTGGATGGGTGTGTTTGACTTCGGGTAGTGGGTCTAGTACATGATGTAGAAGGTGCAGAAGTGGGGACGCCAGGAATAGTTGCAGCATTAGTATTTGAAATTTCTGGAAGATTTGGAGTTGGTTGAAATTTCGAATCAACTTGTTTAATGATATTCTTCCAAATTTGTGGCATTCTAGAAGTGTCATCTCGTTTATTGAGGGCGTTTGGTCTTCTTTCAATTTCAACTGCTTCTCTAATAATTCTTTCTTGTAAGGTGTATAGAGGTGCAATTAGACGGATATTGTTGGTGTTAATTTGGTGTCCTGTATCTAAATGATGTGCAGCTAAAGACGATGATGGATTGTGTTGCTTAATTGCTAGTTGGTGTTCATCGGCTCTCGCATATAATATTCTGTTAGTTTGTCCGATATAAGTTCTTCGACAGTTGTTGCACGGTATTTCATACACTCCTTGGTTCTCATTAGGAATTTTGTCTTTGGGGTTTCTTAAAAGTTGGGACAAAGTTGAATGTGGTTTGAATACCGGTCTGAAGTCGTTTTGGGAAATTTCTTTGCGATTCTGTCTGTAATTCCTTTTATATAAGGTAGAATAACAGGAATCTTCGTTCATTGTTTGACAAGTTATTATTTCTTGGTCTTCTTACTTCGTTGGTAATTTTCAATATTTCTTGATCTTTGTATCCATTTTGAACTAGTATTTTATTAATAGTCTTCATCTCTTCCATTTTAGAATTTTGGTCAGATAAGTGGTAAGAGCGGTATATCAAGGATTTCATAACGCTACGTAATTGACCAGGATGGTGATGTGAGAGAGAGTTCAAGTACCTTAAAATCAAGACTTATGTCAATACGAAGTTTAACACACATTTAAGTATTTTTCTATTTATATTGTAAACACACTAAAAGTGTTCTTTTTATATTCACACCGAATTTATTTGCACTGACCGTTAATAAAAGATTTACTCTATTTTTTGCAAAGCAATGCTGCAGGCTGTGTTCGCTTCTTTACGATAAAAAATTAAACGGTATGGCAAACTGCATTATTTATTTAATGTTAAGATAATATCAGAATTATTGAATAATAAGAGGTAAAAGTACTATGTTATCGAATTTTTCATAAGGTAATGATACTGATAACATGAAAAATTGAAAAATGTGAGGAATTTTTTATCAGTAACGCCATTTTCTTTGTAAATGTGCTAAATTAGTACACAAACAGTAGTTTATTACTAACTTTTGCAGGGATAAGCTACATTACATTAAAAGGGATGCATGCATCTATACCAAAACGTATAACGGAAATCACACTCTGTCAATTGATTGATTGATAAATGGTAAGCGGGCGCAGTCAAATATTGACAACGGGATTATACAATATACTGTTCGTCGATTATTCCTACCCATACATTGGTTTTAAGCGCTTTCAGAAGTTAGCGTGGATTTTCATTTGCGTATACATGCTCTTTGTGTACATTTTTTATATTTCTTCTCGTAAACCGAACATGTTTAGCTGTTTTCTCTGAAGAACGTTATAACCTGAGTAACTTTGTTTATGTTATTCTAGGCCACATGCCTCGTTTTATTCTGAAATTGGTGTAAATACGCATAAACATTTTGATTTAGCTAAAACCGCACGATGCACCTCTGCTCATGGTACTTTTCTGTATTACATGTTTTGAATTAAATTATAATATTTCTAATTTACCAGGATAAATAATTATATTCATATTAACTGGCTTACATTGATATTAAATTCCGACGTAAATCTCCCTAACCGTACAAGTAACATACCATCGAGATTCTTTCTGATAAAATTTTTTGTTCACAGATTTTTACTTTAATGTGTGATTAAAGTATTCCCTTTGTTTATTTAATTAAACATTGGTAATTAATTGTTGAATATGTAAATTTAGAATACAATACATTTCAGAGAAGATTGGACATATTTTTTGTTACGAGTACCTCGTGCAGCTGATAACATCATCACCTGCAGATTTTAGTGCTGCACATCTGGCTTTCGCTTACTCGTGCAGATTTATATAATCATGCATTTTGCAACATGTAGGTTTATGAAGGTGCACGTCTGCCGCGTATCAAGACTGATGAACAAATGTATATTATATATATATATATATATATATATATATATATATATATATATATATATATATATATATATTCAAGAGGTTTAGGTGGTAATGATGACGGGATAATTTTGATAATTAAGTTTTTCCAAATTATCGGCAATCATAGACTATCGTTACGTTTATTTAAAGTATGCGGCCGTTTTTCAATTTCGATGACTTCTCTAATAATTCTTCCCCGTAAATGGTAATTTGGTGCTAGTGATTTAGTTTTATTAGTATCTATTTTATGACCGGTTTCCAAATGGTGAGTTGCTAGTGATGAGCTAGTGTTCTTTTGATGAATTGCTAATTTATGTTCTTGAGTTCTAATAAATAATTTACTATTTGTTTGGCCGATGTAACTGTTTAAATAATCACTACATGCAAAGTACAGGTCGTAGGTTCAAATCCTACTCGAGGTAAACTTTTTATTTATGTATTTAATAAAATTAATAATAATTTTTAATTAGATATTTACCTTTCAACTTATTCGTTCATAACAAAAACTTATAATAATCACTACATGTAGTTTCATATACTCCTTGGCATTGACCGATAATTTTGTTTTTAGGATTTCTGATTAATTGACTTAAAATTTTGTAAGGTTTGAAAACTATTCAAAAATCATTTTTAGGTAATTGTTTGGCAATACGATCAGTAACGCCTTTTAATGTATGATAATATATGATGTTTTTTAGTTTCCGTCCTTGTAGCTGAAAGTCTTGTTTGTATATTAGAGATGTTAATCTTTTTCATGGTGTATGACGTTTCGCCGCGGCCGGATCGCCGCGGCTGTTTCGCCGCGGCCGTTTCGCCGCAGGGCCAATTCGGCGCTGGCCGTTTCGGCGCGGCCGTTCCGCCGCCAAAAGTACAGGGTGGCCAAATTTCGATGTTTTAATAGGGAATCTCATAAACTATAGCTCGTATGAAAAAATGGCCCTCGCATCCTCGATCTCTTTTTTTGAGAAAACACTACGAATTGCGTTGTAAATATGAATTTATTAGAGAAATGTTGTTTTGTCCGATATAAGTTCTTCGACAGTTGTTGCACGGTATTTCAACACCCTTTGGTTCCATTAGAATTTTGTCTTTGGGGTTTCTTAAAAGTTGGGACAAAGTTGAATGTGGTTTGAATACCGGTCTGAAGTCGTTTTTGGGAAATTTCTTTGCGATTCTGTCTGTAATTCCTTTTATATAAGGTAGAATAACAGGAATCTTGCGTTCATTGTTTGACAAGTTATTATTTCTTGGTCTTCTTACTTCGTTGGTAATTTTCAATATTTCTTGATCTTTGTATCCATTTTGAACTAGTATTTTATTAATAGTCTTCATCTCTTCCATTTTAGAATTTTGGTCAGATAAGTGGTAAGAGCGGTATATCAAGGATTTCATAACGCTACGTAATTGACCAGGATGGTGATGTGAGAGAGAGTTCAAGTATCTATTCGTATGAGTTGGTTTTCGATAAACTTTGTGTGTAAATTTACCATTAGGAAGTCTTGTTATTAGGGTGTCCAAAAAAGGTAGTGAATTATTTTCTTCAACTTCCATAGTAAATTTTATGTTGTCGTGGATGTTGTTAATATGTCCTAGAAAACGGTTCAAGTTTCCTTTTCCATGGGGCCAAACTACAAATGTGTCGTCAACATAACGAAACCAACATTTAGGTTTTAAATCTGCAGAATTTAAAGCAGTGGTTTCAAAATGTTCCATATATACATTCGCAAAAGCTGGAGAAGTGGCGCCATAGGTGTTCCTTGAATTTGTTTGTAGAATTGTCCTTTGTATGTAAAATAGGTTGAGTGCATGCAGTGGTTTATCAATTTGAGTATGTCTTGGTTTATTGAGTGTTTTTCTTCTAGAATTTGCATCGTGTCTTCAATGGTATTTTGGTGAAAAGTGACGTTATGTCGAAGCTAACTAAAATGTCATTTGGAGTCAAGGTACAATTTTGAGTTTTGTAGAAAATCATAAGAGTTTTTATGTAGGATACAGCATTTTCACAAATCGGTTGAATAATTTTGCTAGATAACGAGCAAGGTCATGAGTCGGAGAATTGAATGCACTGACGATAGGGCGTAATGGCCAGTTTTCCTTATGTATTTTGGGAGTCCGTATATTTTGGGGATTCTTGAGCTCTTCTCTTGGAATTAGTTTCGTTTTGTTTCTTTGTCTAATTTTGTAGAATTAATGATAGATTTTGTTGTTTTTCTATGTAGGTGGTAGGATTGCACTGATTTTTCTTATATTCTGAAGAAGTTAACAGTTCAGACATCTTGTGGTGATAGTCTTTAGAATTGACAATGACAGTAGCGTTTCCTTTGTCAGCGGGAGTATTAATATTTGGTCGTCATTTTGATTTGGTTAACATTTGGAGGTCTTGTTTGGTGACATTTTGTTTGGGAAGTTTGCAGTTCTGAAGAATTGTGCTACGTTGAGTCTAATTTCGTCAGCGACCGTAGATTCGGTATCTTTTAAGGCGTATTCTACGTTGGTAATGATGTTTTCTACGGGAATCCGTTTAGGAGTGATGGCAAAATTAAACCCTTTACCTAAAACATTTAGAATATTATTATTAAGTTCTTTGTCACTGAAATTGTGTACTGTCCTTAACGGTTCTACATTATTTGCCTGCGATGTATGAGACAGACGTTCAAATTTTTGTTTTGTCGGTTAGTTTTTACCATCAAGGACGATTCTACAGTAATTTCAATGAGACGATCCACCGTATCGAATATGAAAGGTGAATTTTGCTAGCATGTAAAGTTTGGAAGGTGTCATAAAGGGTACAGTTGAGATAGTCAAGTTTAGCCCTTTCATTGGCAATCGCTTTTCTTAAAAGGGCAAGGCTTGTTTTGAATAAAATATTATAAGAACCATTAATGTCTGGTCTTGGTTTCAATTTAAATCCCTTGGGTATTATTTTATTGTCACGACAACGCTTTAAAAAAGTTAAATTAGTAAGTGTTTCACATTTTTTGATACGTAGCTTTCTGTAGATCTTGATGGTATTCAAAGTTTCTTCTCCATATAGGAATATTATGTTTCTATTTAGATTTCCACAAGTATTAATATTTAAATCAGACATTTTTCTTTCAAACTTGTGTGAATAAACGTACAATTAATTCAACGTTTCGGGAACGTACTTTGTTCCCTTTGTCAAGAATTTATTTTGACAATTACAGAAATTGACATAAGGTAACTATTTTTAACAAGTACAGAATATGAAACAAGGTAACTAATTTAAATTTAATCTGGATGGTGTGTTTGACTTCGGGTAGTGGGTCTAGTACATGATGTAGAAGGTGCAGAAGTGGGGACGCCAGGAATAGTTGCAGCATTAGTATTTGAAATTTCTGGAAGATTTGGAGTTGGTTGAAATTTCGAATCAACTTGTTTAATGATATTCTTCCAAATTTGTGGCATTCTAGAAGTGTCATCTCGTTTATTGAGGGCGTTTGGTCTTCTTTCAATTTCAACTGCTTCTCTAATAATTCTTTCTTGTAAGGTGTATAGAGGTGCAATTAGACGGATATTGTTGGTGTTAATTTGGTGTCCTGTATCTAAATGATGTGCAGCTAAAGACGATGATGGATTGTGTTGCTTAATTGCTAGTTGGTGTTCATCGGCTCTCGCATATAATATTCTGTTAGTTTGTCCGATATAAGTTCTTCGTGTATTAATATTTAAATCAGACATTTTTCTTTCAAACTTGTGTGAATAAACGTACAAATTAATTCAACGTTTCGGGAACGTACTTTGTTCCCTTTGTCAAGAATTTATTTTGACAATTACAGAAATTGACATAAGGTAACTATTTTTAACAAGTACAGAATATGAAACAAGGTAACTAATTTAAATTTAATCTGGATGGGTGTGTTTGACTTCGGGTAGTGGGTCTAGTACATGATGTAGAAGGTGCAGAAGTGGGGACGCCAGGAATAGTTGCAGCATTAGTATTTGAAATTTCTGGAAGATTTGGAGTTGGTTGAAATTTCGAATCAACTTGTTTAATGATATTCTTCAAATTTGTGGCATTCTAGAAGTGTCATCTCGTTTATTGAGGGCGTTTGGTCTTCTTTCAATTTCAACTGCTTCTCTAATAATTCTTTCTATAATATTTTATTCAAAACAAGCCTTGCCCTTTTAAGAAAAGCGATTGCCAATGAAAGGGCTAAACTTGACTATCTCAACTGTACCCTTTATGACACCTTCCAAACTTTACATGCTAGCAAAATTCACCCTTTCATATTCGATACGGTGGATCGTCTCATTGAAATTACTGTAGAATCGTCCTTGATGGTAAAACTAACCGACAAAAACAAAAATTTGAACGTCTGTCTCATACATCGCAGGCAAATAATGTAGAACCGTTAAGGACAGTACACAATTTCAGTGACAAAGAACTTAATAATAATATTCTAAATGTTTTAGGTAAAGGGTTTAATTTTGCCATCACTCTAAACGGATTCCCGTAGAAAACATCATTACCAACGTAGAATACGCCTTAAAAGATACAGAATCTACGGTCGCTGACGAAATTAGACTCAACGTAGCACACATTCTTCAGAACTGCAAACTTCCCAAACAAAATGTCACCAAACAAGACCTCCAAATGTTACACCAAATCAAAAATGACGACCAAATATTAATACTCCCGCTGACAAAGGAAACGCTACTGTCATTGTCAACTCTAAAGACTATCACCACAAGATGTCTGAATTGTTAACTTCTTCAGAATATAAGAAAAATCAGTGCAATCCTACCACCTACATAGAAAAAACAATAAAATCTATCATTAATTCCACAAAATTAGACAAAGAAACAAAACGGAAACTAATTCCAAGAGAGAAGAGTTCAAGAATCCCAAAAATATACGGACTCCCAAAAATACATAAGGAAAACTGGTCATTACGCCCTATCGTCAGTGCATTCAATTCTTCGACTCATGACCTTGCTCGTTATCTAGCAAAAATTATTCAACCGATTTGTGAAAATGCTGTATCCTACATAAAAACTCTTATGATTTTCTACACAAACTCAAAATTGTACCATTGGCTCCAAATGACATTTTAGTTAGCTTCGACATAACGTCACTTTTCACCAAAATACCCATTGAAGACACGATGAAATTCTAGAAGAAAACACTCAATAAACCAAGATATACTCAAATTGATAAACCACTGCATGCACTCAACCTATTTTACATACAAAGGACAATTCTACAAACAAATTCAAGGAACACCTATGGGCTCGCCACTCTCTCCAGCTTTTGCGAATGTATATATGGAACATTTTGAAACCATTGCTTTAAATTCTGCAGATTTAAAACCTAAATGTTGGTTTCGTTATGTTGACGACACATTTGTAGTTTGGCCCCATGGAAAAGGAAACTTGAACCGTTTTCTAGGACATATTAACAACATCCACGACAACATAAAATTTACTATGGAAGTTGAAGAAAATAATTCACTACCTTTTTTGGACACCCTAATAACAAGACTTCCTAATGGTAAATTTACACACAAAGTTTATCGAAAACCAACTCATACGAATAGATACTTGAACTCTCTCTCACATCACCATCCTGGTCAATTACGTAGCGTTATGAAATCCTTGATATACCGCTCTTACCACTTATCTGACCAAAATTCTAAAATGGAAGAGATGAAGACTATTAATAAAATACTAGTTCAAAATGGATACAAAGATCAAGAAATATTGAAAATTACCAACGAAGTAAGAAGACCAAGAAATAATAACTTGTCAAACAATGAACGAAGATTCCTGTTATTCTACCTTATATAAAGGAATTACAGACAGAATCGCAAAGAAATTTCCCAAAAACGACTTCAGACCGGTATTCAAACCACATTCAACTTTGTCCCAACTTTTAAGAAACCCCAAAGACAAAATTCTAATGAAACCAAGGAGTGTATGAAATACCGTGCAACAACTGTCGAAGAACTTATATCGGACAAACTAACAGAATATTATATGCGAGAGCCGATGAACACCAACTAGCAATTAACAACACAATCCTCATCGTCTTTAGCTGCACATCATTTAGATACAGGACACCAAATTAAACCAACAATATCCGTCTAATTGCACCTCTATAACCTTACAAGAAAGAATTATTAGAGAAGCAGTTGAAATTGAAAGAAGACCAAACGCCCTCAATAAACGAGATGACACTTCTAGAATGCCACAAATTTGGAAGAATATCATTAAACAAGTTGATTCGAAATTTCAACCAACTCCAAATCTTCCAGAAATTTCAAATACTAATGCTGCAACTATTCCTGGCGTCCCCACTTCTGCACCTTCTACATCATGTACTAGACCACTACCCGAAGTCAAACACACCATCCAGATTAAATTTAAATTAGTTACCTTGTTTCATATTCTGTACTTGTTAAAAATAGTTACCTTATGTCAATTTCTGTAATTGTCAAAATAAATTCTTGACAAAGGGAACAAAGTACGTTCCCGAAACGTTGAATTAATTTGTACGTTTATTACACAAGTTTGAAAGAAAAATGTCTGATTTAAATATTAATACTTGTGGAAATCTAAATAGAAACATATATATATATATATATATATATATATATATATATATATATATATATATATATATATATATATATATATATATATATATATATATATATATATATATATATATTATACGTGTTCATTTCAAGAATGACAATAAAGTGAAGCTTCAACTGTATGATTTTATAGTGATTCGTTTATTTTGTGGGTGTGGTTGTATCGTTGGTTCATTATGAAATTTTGATATTGATCTTGAGGAATTTCAGGAGGTTTAGGTGGTAATGATGGCGATAATTTTGATAATTAAGTTTTTCCATGTTATCGGCAATCGTAGACTATCGTTACGTTTATTTAAAGCATGCTGCCGTTTTTCAATTTCGATGACTTCTAATAATTCTTCCTCGTAAATGGTAATTTGTGCTAGTGATTTAGTTTTATTAGTGTCTATTTTATGACCGGTTTCCAAATGGTGAGTTGCTAGTGATGAGCTAGTGTTCTTTTACTGAATTGCTAATTTATGTTCTTGAGTTCTAATAAATAATTTACGATTTGTTTGGCCGACGTAACTATTTAAACAATCACTACATGTACTTTCATATACCCTTGGCATTGACCGATAATTTTGTTTTTAGGATTTCTGATTAATTGACTTAAAATTTTGTAAGGTCTGAAAACTGTTCGAAAATCATTTTTAGGGAATTGTTTGGCAATACGATCAGTAACACCTTTTAATGTATGATAATGTACCGTGTTTTTAGTTTCCGTCGTTATAGCTGAAATTCTTGTTTGCATATTAGAGTTGTTAATCTTTTACATTACGTTGTTAATTTGTTGCCATTTAGTGCAACCATTCGGTATTAAAATTTTTAACATCTTCAAGTCCATGATATTTTGAATTTTCGTGGTTTAAGTGAAGTGATCTAAAAACAATGATTTCATAATTGAATGTATCTGGATGGGATGTGGTGTGAAGCAGCATTTATATATCGTCCGGTATAAGTAGGTTTTCGGTAGAGATTATATTTAAATTTTCCATTAGGAAGTTTTGTTATAAAATGTCCAGGAATGATATAGAATTATTCGTTTCAATTTCCATTGTGAATTTGATGTTGGAATGAACTTTGTTTAGGTGGTCCAAAAATTGATTTAAGGATTATAAACTGTGTGGACAGATAACGAATGTATCATCAACGCAGCGATACCAACATTTCGGTTTTAATTGCGCTAAATTTACTGCTATCGTTAATATTTCAAAAAAGGCAATAACTATGCAATTATACCTTCCAAAATGCCTACTGAGGAATCATCACCAACATCGAAAGCGCCTTAGAAGACGTCGAGCATAGCATTGCCGATGAGATGAGATTAAGGACGGCATTTATTCTTAAAAATTCTACTCCACCTCAAACAACTATAACAAAAAAGGAACTACACGCGTTAAATGAATTAAGAAAAAACGAAGGTATATTAATCTTACCAGCAGATAAAGGAAAGGCTACTGTTATCGTCAACACTGAAGATTATCAGCAAAAAATTAATGATTTATTAAAATCATCTGAAGATAAAACCAACGATTCGGATCCTACTGTATACTTAGAGAAGAAAACCAAGACAATTATAAACAGCGTTATCTAACGAAATAAAAAATAACGTAATCCTTGTGAAAAAAGTTCTCGAATTCCAAAAATTTATGGTCCTCCTAAAATTCATAAAGTGATGAAATAGTCTTTACGCCCAATTGTTAGCGCATATAATTCTTCAGCCCACAATCTTGCAAGATTCCTATCCAAAACACTTCAACCCATTTGTAAAGACGCTAAATCCTATGTTAAAAACTCTTTTGGTATTCTAAACAAACTAAAAACTATAAATTTTGATAAAGAAGACATTTTAGTAAGTTTTGACGTTACATCATTGTTTACAAAAGTTCCAGTAGAAGCAACAATCCAAATTTTAGAAGATAAACATTCTTTAAGTCAAAATTTAATAAAACTGATAACTCACTGCATGAAATCCACTTACATCACATATAAAGGACAGCTTTATAAACAGATTAAAGGCGCCCCAATGGAATCACCTCTTTCACCAGCATTTGCCAATATTTACATGGAAGATTTTGAAAATAGGGCTCTAAACTCCGCCCAATTAAAACCAAAATGTTGGTATCGCTACGTTGATGATACATTCGTTATCTGACCACACAGTTTACAAGTCTTAAATCAATTATATATATATATATATATATATATATATATATATATTCAACTAAACTTTTTTACGTTTTTATGCGGTTCCAACGTTATTGAAACTTTATTTAACCACGCTTGTATTTCTTCGGTATCGATCATGTTTGTCTGTGACCTTTCAGTTGTGTTGCTAAATCGTTGTCTCATATACAGTTGAATTTATGATATTGGTGGTCGTCTCTGAGTAAATTGCATCCACCTCAATTATGCAAAGTGTTTACTTTGCTTTTATTAGAGCTTAATATAAGGATGATTGCTCACCAACTTTCGCTTATTTTGACTTAAATGATCTAAGTTTTTGGCTAGCATATTACCTCCATCCTTCTACTCAACGGTCTAAGTATTTTTTGCTTACTACTACTGTATTTTGTAAATATTTCGGTTTACATTTAACTATTTGCTGTATGTGGTTGCTTTCTGTGGAAAAAAATTTTATCGGCATAACCTCGATTTGAATATTCTACTTGTTTTCTAAATAAATTTTCTATATCTGAGTTAACAATTTTTATTCGTGGTAACAGGGCCTGTACTTGTTTTCTTATTGGTAATTGTTGAGTTCTGTTATAAATGAACGAATGAACATAATTTACATGTACGCTTATTGAACAAATGCACTATTTATTTGGTGGTAATATAATACTTGAACTGTTTCTTTTTTTCCTAATTGCAACTTTTTCTCTGAGCTTTCCTCTTAATATTTGAGTATTTTATTTTTTCAAAACCAATAGCGCCCTATTATTACTAACCCATTAGGTACTAGCGTGCCATATATGCTTTCAAACTGAATTACATCCCTCGCGTCCACGTTTTCAGCTTAAATAGTATCTGACTCCGTTGTATTCGCGTTTGAAATTCATTTGTTCTTAGATCTGCAACCGTAACGTTTGAGTGTGCATTTCGACATAACCAAAATGAATTCAAACAAAGAGTACAAATAGATTTTTCCAAATAGAGAAGTTTGTCACCTATTGAGGTGTTTGAACTTTTGATTGCCATCGACGTTGTACATCTATTATGTGTATAACGTAATCGATATGCCCTTTTTTCTGAACTGTCAAGATCCTAAAATAAGGGATAATGAAATAAAGAGCTATACCTTTTGTATTGGGTTATGGCAAAAAACCGTCAACGAACAGTTTTTGGGACTCTGGAGATAACTTGTGCAATATGGCTGTTTGCAATGCAATGCGTCGTGGCGGGTTTATGGAAATCATGAGATTCATGCATTGTACTGAAAATACAAAATTAGACGTCAAGGATAAAATGATGAAACTTAGACCACTCATAACTAAAATAAAACATATTTTTTACAAAATTACATAGCAGATTTCCTTCTGTCGACACCACCTTGCACTCCGGAAACTTCACTGTCGTCAATTTAAGCTATCCGGCAATATTCAAATCATATTTACACGAATTTATTGACGCAAATATTTAAACCAAGATCAAGTGATTTTATAACTGCTTCAGCTGGCTTAACATGCACAAACATTTATTTATTTACAAAATTTTTTTGTCTTTTATATACACAAACTTTATTATAGCGATATATCGATGCACAAATAAATTTACCGAACTCTGCAATATCACAATCCGCTAAAGCGCGATTTCTTACTCTAAACATCAGGAAAGCATTAAAATAAATGCTATTCTTGAATGAACACGAAAATGTTACTTCTAACCAACGAATAAGAACACAAAAAAAGGTCCCCCGGGATGATTGAATCCTCTTTAAAAAACCATATAAGGTGAACGGGAAGATTCATCCACGATAGCTTCAAGTATCCCGGGTACAACAGAGGTAAATTCTGTGCGGCCTTAGCCTACATCTCACGCTCACCGTTCTACCTCTTTCATTGACAACCTAACCTTAACTAACGAATCGAAAAACAAAACTGCTTTTTCCCAACAAGATCAAATCATTTTTTAATCGTCACATTAGAAAAGTCTTCCATACTAAAACTGCATAAAGGACATTTCCCAGGAAAAAAACCGGACTTGATACTTAGAATCGAGATACACACACCCTGTTTTTACTCCAATAAAGTTTCTTATAACTTCCCCAATAACAACTCAATGCGTAAATGAACTGATAAACTTGAAAAAAAAATACTAATTAAACGCGACTGAACCTTTGCTAACATACTCGATCACGCAAATAAGTTTATGCTCACACATATTATGTTTCCTAAAATCTTTCTTCACCCATAATGGATAAGTTTCAAAATAAAAATTCTCATTATCTTTACGTTTTAACTTAAGTTTCTACACATAATATTCTAAATATCCTAATACTCAGAAAAAAATCTAAGATAAATTTCATTAACACGTGACAGCATTTAGGCTTATTGAATAAACGCACAGTTTTTTGAAGACTAAATATAACTTGAATTGTCTTTATTTATACTTAATTCACACTATCTTTTGCGCTTTCCTGTTAATATTTGAGTTTTTGTATTTCTTAAAGGTGAAGCACTATTACGGCTTTTTAACATTGTTTGAAACTATAATATAATATTGAACATGCAATTAACTTCCTTTTTGCGCTTTCCTGTTAAGATTTGGTTATCCTAGCCGCATAGCCGCATTGTGCTCTTGCACACTTTAGGGATGGCACGGACGCAAAACTTGCTTTTTAAAAACCTTGAAGCTCCTTCTTTGAGTTCCTATTTCGTCCTTCTGTGAATTGCGAATTGCGCGTGGGAGCCAGCAATTTACATTTAATGGTTAACGTTTTGCATGTATACAAAAATATTTCGTAATCCTCGCGCCTATTCCAACATTTTTCCTCACAAAATCCAATAACCAGCAGCACACCATTTTTTCTTCATAAACCATTACCATTACTCATGACATTTAAGGATAAGTATATTACTTAACAAGGTTATTTGTAAACTACTCGAATCAAAATAACATACAGAGTTATCAAAGTTAAACAAACTTCCAGAAAAGTATCTTTTTGGAAACAAAATTTAAAGCTGTCTATCCACTTACCAAAGATTATCGGTGTCCAATACGACATTCTGTCTAAACGTGTATAGGTTAAAAATCAGCCACTATTTTAAACGTGTTGTATTGCCAAAAAACACGCAATACCAATAATTATAAAAATCGATCGACGTCATTTCCATAATTAAAATTAGTTTCTTGTAAAAAACTGTTACGCTTGGTACTAACTTAACGAAACATTTTTGGATGTATATATCTCCCAGTATTTTGAAGCAACTTTGAATAATTGGACCGTTGGATCGCTTACAGTTCACCGAGTTAAACACGTTACTTATAGGTAGGTTAGAAGTTTAACTCTAAGCACCGTCCACTTATATACCATTACCCTATTTCTGAATATAATAAATCACAATTTTAAAGCTTAAAAGTGTCTATTTCGAGAAATAAATGGTTTAGACGGTTGTAGATTAAATCTTCGAAACGTTGCAACAGAGATATACAAAGCGCAGGAACTGAATAAGGTTAGCAACATTTAATGTCGTAGTTTATTTGATACCATTTGATAGGCAAACTGCACTTGATAATTAAAACTAAATGGTGAATCTAACGCTGAACGGCTTAAGCACTATTCTGTAATATTACCTCAAATGAACGTTGCGCATTTAGATTGTAGATAGTTTTCGGTTAGTATAATAATAATATTTATTGTTATACGACAAATAAAACGCATTAGTAGAAGTTGAGAGTTTGCCTACAAGGCAATTTGCCAACCTTCCAAATTAAATAGTGCATGTCATAAAAGTAGTAATAAATACGCACGTATCAGAAAAACAGTGTTATTAAGTATACTTTTTTAAGAAATAACGAAACTGACAAGTAAAACGGCAAAATAACGCTGGCGTCGGATTTGTTAATTAACACAATAAGTAATTCTAAAAACTTTGAGAAGATGAAAACGAGTCTCTAACAGAACGTTTAACGCAGTGTAACTTGTTATAACATAAACGTGCTTTGCAAGCTGTGTAATCACAAGTATCAAAAATTGTGTGTATCATCGCCCATACAGATTGATATAGTCGAGATACATCATTGATCTTAGGGCAAATTTTCATTTAGTTAATAATTATTGCTAAAACGACTTAACTATTTATGCTTATTAGTATAGTAATTGCGGTGCAGCACTTTATTGCCACAAATTTATCAAATATGAAACGCCCTAAAAATGCATACTTAAGCGTGTACAAGTTAAAAAACAACGTTCTGTGTTTATAAATTTCCTACGTTATAATTAAACAAATTATTTACATCTCTCCGCATATTTTAATTAAAGAATTGTATTTTAATAACCTTTGTTTGTTACAGGTGAGTTTTAACTACATTTGTAGAGGAGGGGTGAGCAGTAGTTGGCCACAATTTTTAACACTGTGAGTTAAACAAAAATTTATAAATATAACCAGCTATTTTCCACTGTTATCTTTAATGCTCTGTATAAATTTTACGGTTTCATTTTGAAGGTGAAAGCATGAACTGTGATAACACGGGAGCTTCTCTGTGAGGGCGCTGCAAGCCGAGGGTAACTTCAATGTTCAGTTCTATCCGGGATTTCGACGCCAAGCGCCAATTATTATCTCTAGAGCGCTTATACGATAAGTTTTATACGTAAAACTATGTTTACTATTTAAAATGTATTATTTTATGGCTAATGTTGTTAACAATTGCGAGCAAATTTTAAGGTAATTTATTTTTGACTTTACAAAAAAAGAGCTTCTTGTCAATTGTTTTAAGTATTTTGTTTTTAAAATCTAACGCTACAGGTTGTTCGAGTTGTTTTGAAAAAAAATTGTCTTTTAAGTTCTATTTTGTGTCTGTTTCAAAGGCAAAAGGAAATTTAATACGTCAATCTAGTTATCACTGTCTTTGTTGTGCTTCTTGCAACATTAATTGAAGAGTTAGTTACGTGTTATTGATTTTGAAAATAGGCTTTTAGTGTATAAATTCGAAATGCAATTGATGATGTGAATTTACGTATGTGCACAAGCAGCAATTAAAATCGAAATTAAGCGTGTTAGTAATTATATCGGTCTAAGCGTATGACACGTTTTTGATTAAGTTAGCTCTCCAAAATCGATAAAATATACATTAGACTAGATAAAAAATGTCATCAAATCGATTTACTCACAAAATTCAAGTCCTGGAATATATTTAAAACATTTATAACGTGAAAATTGTACAACGTTAATGAAACAATACCTTCACTTCAATCTATAGACGATTGTCTCGCTTTATTCAAATTTGAAATTTAATTTATTTTCTGTTCTGAAACATCAAAACTGCTAACGCCCTTTTCTTGTTTCTAAAACAAACTTTTTGATTTTCCCAGCTTTGTCTTTTGCAAGGTACATATTTTAGATATTGAAAACAAGTTAGAGATCTTTTAAAATTCGTAATATATTTTTGAATTTAAAATATTTAGGCCTTAAGGTTATTATGTTAAGTATTCACGTTTTATCTTAAACTTTATGTGCACCAATTCACGTTAACCTGATTTACGAAGTAATTATTATAGAAAGTCATCTAAACGAACAAAGGAAGATATCGAATAAAAAGTTATTGATTTAATAAACTAGTTTTATTAAATTTTTTCTGCTTTTATGTTTATACTTATTGCTGCTTTGTATTCAGGAAATGAAGTGCGATTCAATATTAAATTTATACAAATTTTTTGCTTTAATTTAAAAACGCCTTTTTTGTGCTGTGCGAGTTGTAAAAACTTTGCGTTTTGTTAAATATCATGTGAATTTTATATTTAAACAAAGTTTTTTAATTATTAATTTAAAACAAAGTACTTTTTATTTTTGTCTATATGGATTAATGCTATAAAGTTAATGTGGAAACTAATTGAAAGAGGAAAACTAAATTATGTAGAATTTTGTTACAAAAAGAATGGAAATGTTTTAACTTTAAATCATAACACGCTCGCACAAAATTGGAATACATTGGAGCACATTCGTACTGAGGTTTATGTGTGTTTGAGAAGTTAATTGCTAATTATTCTGTTAAATGTATTGCTAATTTAGAAATCTTACTTAAAATAAAACAAAGTTGTGTAGACTTTCGATGCAGAAAAATGCGTTTAACGTAATACCATAACAGTCCCGTATAGAATTGTTATGTCTAGATACACGTCTTTATTTTAGTTTCACAAAGATACACGTCCATATCGTCCATTACGTTATTGACCAACTGAAGATTTTTGCTTGTAGCTCCTTCAACATTGTGCAATGAATTAGTGTGTTTATTGTGTTAAGGTCCATACCTTTTAACGCTCTGTGCTACCATCGGGCATTAGGTTTTTATCTGTTATCAAACTTTTTCTGGGGATAAACACTACATTTTTATGATGGTGTGTAGCAGAGTGCCAGAACACCGTTTCCGAAGATTTAACCTTTTATAAAACGTAAATCTGTTTATCTATTTTAAGTTAGTGGTATCATAATTATACCATCTCCGCAAATCAGTGAGTTAAGTATCTTATTCACAGTTTAAAGAATAATGTGTAGTATTACTAAAAAAAGGTGAAAAGGCTATTAATAAATAAACATTGATTACTTAAAATGACACATGTGATAAGATAGACTACGTGAGTTGTTAGTATTTGTTTTGGCTCTTATTGTTTACTTTGACTGGTAACTTATTTAATTCTGATTACTATGTAGTAAAGGTATAAAAATAACATTTAAAAATGAATATCGTCACGATCACTGCTGGTACTGTCACCTACGTTTATAATGAGCGTTTCAACTGTGGTCTCAAGTACATTCTTCTTTTCTAAATAATCATTTTCAGTTGCAATCACATGATTGCAACATTCCATGTTTCTTGTGTTACTTTCGCAAATGAATTTTCCGCGAAAATTTTGGCATCGTCGAGTTTAAATATCGTGTTGTTTCGCTACATCACCTTTTACTTTTCCCCAAATCTTTTTGACTGGATTTAAATTCGGGTGATATGATGGCAGTCGTATAGCTGTATGACCGTGCATTTCTAACAGTTGATTGAATTAGTAGGTAATACGCTGGTTTTTACGGGGCTTGATTAACTCATAAAGTTGAGGTTTGTGCATAGTTGGCGAATAAGCTATATTCTTGTCAAAAAAGCATTCCACCATTTCCTTTAAAGAATTGGATATGGGGGATTTATTTACTTGTACATTGTATCAGTGAACACTACTGATTTGAGAGGTAAATTAGGTATTAATTTATCTCTCAACTATTTCACATAGTTTTTCGCGTTTCTGTCATCGTGGTAATCGCTACTGCTCGATCCTGATTTAAAAATAAGCGGACAATTCAAAACGCATCCCAAATCTGTACCAGATTAACCTCTTTGCTTTAGAAATTCGTGGGAATAGTCCGGACGGGGTTCCATCACTCCAACACTTGGAAGTGGTATGTACAGCGTGAACGTTGTTACACGTCTAAACCGCATAGTCGTCGTGCAGACTCACCTAAGTGAGCGGGTTGACAAGCCAGCTACAGTGAAATGGGCGGGATTGATATAAGGTGTAAAATGGTTGAAAGGTAGTTTCAAACACCTTACACTTACCATAAATCTGCACCACACAAAGCTCAGTTTGGGACAAATTGTCTCTAGGCGCCATCTCAATCCTAAATTTTGCTAAAATAAATAGTCTTAGGCGGGATGTTAAATTAATCCTATCTGACTGTGGAAGATAGGATTGCAGCCTGCTCAGTAAAACCATTCACCACTCAAATTCAATCACACTGCAAAATAAATTGATCCAAAAGCTTAAGCAAATTTTTAAATACGCGGTTCGTCGTAAATTTATTGAACACACCTCGTACGCATGGAAATTCCAAAGCATAAAACGTTAATTTGAATACTTTCTCAGGATTCCCCGTATACATATACATTTATATTTCTACTTTTTATAACACTCAATAAACTAACAATACCCAATTTAGAAAAGAATCAAAATAAAATAAAAGAAATCGGTTTAATAATTTTTATCTCAACAAAACATTCGGTAGTTGTTAACCAAGTTTAAAATAAAAGGGTAAGTGCTTTCGTCATAAATAATATATTTATATATTATTAATACTTTCTCTTTAAAAATCTTATTTACACATTCATCAATAGGTTTAAGTTTTCATACTTCAAATCTGTAATTTATGCTTTACAAAATTTTCGGTCAGTTGTGTTCTGTACCTGATTGACTGTAAAACAATTCAGAGTAGTTAAAATAAAATTTTTTAATCGATCTGACTCAAAATAAACAAAGATTAATTTCAATTATCAATAATGTAGCCCGTTAGGTAATTTGATAGGTTAATCTCATCTGATAACAAAGTAAACTAAATGCTGGATATGTATTAACAAATTTGCAATTGTAAATTAGTATGCACTCACGTGGCTTAAAGAAATCACCACGAAAATCAATGCTTATAGACTAAAAATTCCTCAAATTCTTAATACTCAACACGTTAAAATAGATAAAGTTCGATTGTCCCTTTTACTTAACAAAAATAAATTGTTAACTCAAGAAGCAAGAATTAATCTAGAAGATAATCGTACTTGTATCTGTTAAACAAAATCTAAAACTGATTCTTACAATTTATGTTAATTAATCCTTTATTCATAGGTGCAGAGAAGTCCATATGGTCTGCTATCAGTAATCTTTTTTAAATTTGCAAATCCACTATGCACAAAACACAGAAGACGGCCGTATTGGTTGAACAGACCAGCCGCTAAACTCACTGTAGAACACTAGTATCTCGTTCGCACGCGTATCTCACATGGGCTCTTCGCTTTAACATAACATCACATGTTATGCTTTAATGTTTGTCCTTCAAAACGTTTAACACAATAAAGAATATTTACTTCTGCTTAAATATATTAAAATTCTTATATGCTTTGTACAATTGATTTGATGTTTTGATTATCGATTGTACACATGTACTTCATTCAATGTCAATGATGATCATCAACGTCTCAAATAAATTTATAAACTTTTAGTTCGGTTACTTAAAGGATTACTTCAGGCTTTCTTTTTATCATTAGGTCACGAGCTCTGCTACTGAATATTTTGCTGCGTTATTTTCAAATCTGCTCCCGCACCTTTTTAAATTGCTTGAAGAAAGCACTATTATTTTCTTCAACTCACAAAAACTATTTATTTATGAATGTCTATATATAATTTACCCCTTTTGGGTTATTGCAGCCGCTATATATACGTGCTGCTGAAACTACAATTTTCACAAATAAAAATAAACACTGACCATTTCAATGGTCCCTTCAAAGACACGATGTTTATTTAAGATGTTACCGAACGATGCTGACTCAACTAACTAAATATACCTTCAATTAGGCTGTCTTATATAGCCGCCATACTACCAAAATCTTCGCTCTAACATCAAAATGCACCTATCACGATCGTGTATTTCGTGCGTTGCTTTGCCGCGTCGACGTCCGAATCAGAACCACCGCTACGGATACTAAGAACAACGTAGCCATCTTGAAATTACTTTGTAAATTAACGTACAGCACTCCTAAACAATTATTAATTGCAATTACATTTACTCTGTACATTATTCAGAACATCCCTCAACTTTATGTAAAAACCTCGCATGTGGGCGATCCCTATTTCCGCACAATTCAGCAAACTCCTTTAAACTCCAACAACTTCATTCTTAAACATGCATTAAATCTTCTATTACTGCACAATGTTACCAAATTTCTACAAACAAAAATATGCACACATACTCCTTACTGTACATTAATACAATATCAATATATCATAATCTGACTCACCCACACGTCTACAACCGTTTCTTTAATCCAGATTATTTTATATACAGTAGCTATGACAAGTAGTCTCTTACCAATGCCGTTCCATACTTTCAACATGAAAATCTTTCTAAAGCATTCAAATATTCTTTCATATGATAACTAATGCTTCATTAAGTTCCAGTGGCGTATCATTTACACTAACTTACATTCTGCATACACAAAAAGAAAAATTTTTTCCGTGCTAAGTCACTTCATTTACAATCAAAATACGTTCCATACGTTATCAAAATATTGTATATACACGATGCGTCAAAATAACCTTACAACGTAAATTTCATCCAAGTACACGATTGGCCTGCCCTCAACTCTAAAATCAACGGTAATCAATCAACGTATTAACTGAAATAGTGACATGCAGTACCTAAGCGTCTATACTTCTGTGAAACGAGATCGTAATTAGATTACGGTCAGTCTAAATGATTTAAGACGCCTTACTGAAACCCCTGAGCAACCAACATTTTCGCCAAACATAATGGCATAAGCTCTATGAAGCCAATTGATTGCACCTTTTGTTTTCGTCAAAAAGTCCAATGCTAACTCGATACTTTCTTTAAATGTGTATATTTCGGTTGTTTCTATTTTAAGGAAAAGAAGCGTAAAGGAAAAAGTTGTAGATAATTATACTCCTTGTAAAGCAGCTAATTTGATTTTTGATGTAAGCTTTTGTTATGGCATAAATATGCATTTCTTTAAATGTAAACAATAGTTGTCTATGACTTTTTTTAAGGAAGATCCTTTCTACTGATATGACATATGACATGGTTATTTTGAAAAACTTCGATGATACGGCTTCCATAGCCTACCAAATTAATAATTCTGGAATTAAACGGGAAAAACGGCCGTATCTCGTTAGTTATTATAAATGTCATATATCATTAGAAAGGCCAGATAAAATCCTTTTTAAAAGCCATAGCCAACTATTGTTTCCAACTCAAAAACAAAAGCTAGATCAAAGAATCCCTTTAACTGCCTTATAAATTACATTCAACTATTTCCTTTGCACTTTGTTTTAAATGGACGTAATGGAATTATACGTATTTAAAGAAATTACAGAGAAATCGTTTTTTAAGGTATCTAGTAAGCCTTGGACTTTTTGAAAAAACGAAAGGTGTAGTGAATTAGCCTCATAAAGTTGCAAATACTTTTCCGTTTAACTATTCTTCTGTCTGCTTCAGTTTCCGGAATCCTCACAGTAGACATAAAAAACTGACCCTGTATTTATATACTTGGACAACACAACCTAATTGACTTGACGAATATCAAGTAGAGTAAAGGTAAGCTTTATTGATCTTTTATGCTAAACGTATACCCCGGTAAAGCTTATTGATTTAATATGGTTTAAGCTTTTGTTATTTCTTTAAAAAAATTTGTTAAATATTTTCTCGTTACATATTTATTGTTTTTATTAATAAGCGTGTCTGGTTCTTTTATTATCAATACTATAACATTTGGTGTGCCATTTTATTATGTTCTTTCACGTGAAAGTAGCTAGTCATGTATGTTTTTCTTTTTTTTACATTTCTGGAAATCAATTTGCTTAATTTGTAATGTTCTCATAGTATTGGTTTTTTTAATTACTTTGTTTTTCCTTTTAAATGTATTGTTTCACCTTTATTGAGGGTATGGTTTCTTTTAATAATTTTTACGATATCCGAGTAAGTTACTTGACGTCAAGTCTATGTGTAACAGAGTATCTGTCATTTAGTTTGCCTTTTTTTTAATTTGAAATTTAATTAACCTTCCGTTGGGAATAAGTACACCAAAGGTTGGTAATCTGTAAAATACTCACCTATTTACTAATCGATACAGAATCTTTGTGTAATACAAAACTTCGTTTAACGTCTTAATTGTAATTATAGCTAAGTGTATAAAATTACGTTGGAACGTCCGGACAAGTGATACGTTAGTTGCAAGTAAGCTTATACCGACACTAATCGGTTATAGAACGATATCGTTAATAGGGAATGCTACGTCACCCCTGGATATGGCTAGTCTGGTAACCGCTCTATCTGCTCTTTAGCTATTGGTATGGTCATCTCGGGCCTTTCCGGCGGCGAGGGGCGTCCAGAATTAATTTCACATCCGTTGGGCGTTATCAATGTAACCGATATCCTATGAATTACAGTAAGACCAAAAATTTTATCAAAAGAAAAGGCGACAGCCTTACGGCTACAATTTAAATTCACAAAAGATGTACCATAGAATGTAATAATTTTTTACTTAATAATATTACATGATACAATTTTAACAAAACTCGCCAAAATTAAAAATTTAAAATAACACAAACACCATTCAATTCTCCAACAAATTAATAAAAAGGGTTTCACTAACTATTGATACCAACACGTAAAACACAGTTTAATTTTATATTTCAATCTAAGCTTGATAAACAAACCAAAAATTTTATTGTGTTTAAAAAAAAGGATTCTAATGTGAATATTATTTGTAAAACTTTAGAATATTTTCCAAATACGTAAACGATCAAAATAAAACGTTACAATTACAAAGCTATACTATACACACATATATATATATATATATATATATATATATATATATATATATATATATATATATATATTCATTTCTGATGTATGGTACTAACGAATAATTTATATTTTCGAAATTAACGACAAATATTTGATAAAAACACGACCTCGTGACAATTTGCACTCTCGAAGATAAAGCGTAGGATTTTGGTTGTCTAGCTATCTTTTGCGACACAGTCGGATAAACAACACACAAAAAGGTTTCATACATATATTGCTTATTATTTACACAACCAATCAGTGGTTTCAACTTGAAATAACTTTAACATACGACAATGCCATTCAAGAATTAGAAACACAAATTACAATGAAGCAGAAAGCTTCTCAATGTGTGGACGGCCAGAAAGACTCTTGGTGTTTATCTGGGGTTTGGATAACTAGTAGCTGACAGAAAATGTATTTGTAACGCAAGTAAATATTAAGTAATTACTTATGAAAATATTAGATCACAATACATTAGCTCTCAAACCTTTACAACTTTCTTCCATCCGTTTTTGATCAACTGCAACGGAGTCATCGACGTTACAATGTGCACGTTAAAATGGTTTACGTTAAACTTAGCGCTAAAATTATTGGCTCCAAGTATCCTAAAATAACTGATCAAAACCGTAATTAATTATATAATTTAAAACGGAAAATACGTCACAACAAAACACAACGCACGATCAAAAATTTATTGAATGCTGAAATTTACTAAACGTCGATATCGGGATGTAATACCTAAATACAACAGCTGAGCCATAACAAATAACCAAATTCTCTTACCTGTTCGGCAAACACAGGTGGTTCTGGGACCAGCAAATCTTCACTAACCTGAAAGGCTACAAATAACTCCATGCTTATACAAAATAGTTGTGTGCCACAAAAATCAATCACTAATCTGATCAAAAAAACGATAATTCTGTTACTCTACTTTACTTAATAAATTCGATATTCCCTAAAACTACTCTTCCAAGAAAGGAAAGCGCTTTAAATTAATTTACAACTAGTCGTAATTAATTCAATTCGCCATGAAATATGCTAAAATTGAAGAAAATAGTGTGATGCATTAACTCATCAACCTTCAGTAATATCTTTGTAATATAATTACTTTACTTTAAATAAACACAAAAATATTGACGGTAATTTAATGACACAATCTTATAAAAAACAAACACTTAAAATGTGCATAAATAAGGTGCTGCATAAGAAATGGGTTTACCTTTTAAAAAAACATAATTAGTACTTTAGCCTAAAAAAAAACACCATCGAGATGTCAGCACAATTGTTACTTAAATAATTTCTTTTAAGTTAAAGCATTTAATTTACCTAACAGACGGTGATACTAGCTAGTTTTAACGTCGGCCTTTACGAAGATTACTATAAATACTTTCATACACCAAAATAACAAATGATTATAATCGAATAAGTTGTGTTCTCCTTGTAACGCATTCGCCACATATAATTTCGATACAATTCGTCAGTATAACAATTGATAAAAAAACACTCAGATAGATTTGAATGAACACACTTACATTCACATTTAAACGATAAAATACTAGAAGTTAATCTCAAAAGACGGCGTATTTAACCGTTTGTATATACAACAAAAAAATTAATAAAATACACACAAGAATTTATTAAAATTTGTCAACCACGACAAAAAAAGATGCACAGAAATGTTTATCTGGAAATCCACAGGCGACCTCGGCAATATTGTCGAAGTTGAAACTACGCTCGATGCTCAAAGGATGATCCAACTAGTGAATGCTTCTCTTGCCAATGTGTTTTGACTTATATTACACTTGGTTGTACGTTACACTAATATTTATGCTTCCACGTTGCTCGTTGACTTTACTCTAATTATGTACAAGTTCTGCATGACATTCATTAATTTAAAATATCAATAAGCTTATTTATTTACAGCTAATTATTTGTTATCGATTCAGCTGTACATACGAATCAATCAAAAAACTAAAACTTGAACTATTCTACTATTAATCCGCACACATGATGCAATGTAACTCCAGAAGGTATTAATGACCGGTACTTATCCAATTCCGAATCCCATTCCCTGGACGAAAACTGTCGCTGCGCGACATCGATGATGGTAAGCTATTTCGAGAGTAGCGAAGTCAGTAAATTATTCACCAAATTAAGGGTAACGGAAAGATTTCCAACGATATACTTCACTAAGCCTCCCAAAATGGGCGTAAATAGTTTACCACCACCAAACCAACGAATCTTCGTGTGTGCGGCAGCGCTGCAATCAAGAGTTTTGCCACTAGGGTACCCCTAACAAGACTGCGTTTAACCTTCAGTCGCAGCCATCTTCAATAACATCTCCATACTATGCTAATTAACGAATCACAGCAATTTACTACTTACAATTTTGAATAGCGCCAAAAACGAATTGAACTCGTGAGCCGAACTGGAAAAATTGCATCATCTATCGAAATTGCTTCCCAATATGATATGCCTATGATAACGAAACTATACTATATTGAACCATAAAATAACGTATATAAAATCCAAACTCTTTGTTTAAAACCAAAAAAATCTTATCGAACGGAAAATGCGACAGTTTGACGGCTACCAATTAAATTTGCCAACGATGCTACATACAAAGTAATAATTTAAACTCAATTTAATTTTATAAAACGTAATTTCCCTTTCAACAAACGAAAATTTCGAAAACTTACAATAAGGAAAATACCATTATTTACAAAGAAACTAATTAATACCTCCTTTAAAATTATTAAAATAATCTAATAATCTTAATTTTTGGTTTTTAGAAAAAGGATTCTAAATGCAATTACTATTTATAAAATTTCGGTTTCTTTCCAAATACGCGAAAGATAAGATATGTTACAATCGTATAGCTTCCCAAATAATTTATGCGTTATCAAATTCAATTGCATGAATTTATACTACATTTCAGATGTACGGTATTAATAAATAAGTTATAATTTTGGAATTAATGGCAAATTTTTGATAAAATCACGGCAGGGGGTCAAATATTATCTTTCCTAAAAATTTTATTTAGTTCAAACTCGAATTAAGTTTAAGTTTAATTCAGAAATATAATCAATGATGTTATTTTTAAAGTTTTCCATATTTTTTAGAAGCTTTATTAACGTATTTTGATGGCTTCAATTGTGCAAGGATAAAACACGGGAGCGTTAGATTTTATTTACACTATACAAGGTTAATTAAAAGATTGCTTTAACCAAAAAGAATTGTGGGAAAACAACGTAGATTCGGTTGTGAATAGATATAGGAAACATCCTAAATGGGTGGCCCGGGATGGTAATGGTCGTAGTCGTTATCAGTATATTCTGGATTAACATAATGTCATCTCTCTCAAAAATTATTTATATGCAGAGCGGGTTTTGGATACTCTGAATGGGTTAGGTAATTTGTTTTTAATCACAAAATGGAAAAAATTTATTTTTGTTAACAAGATGCTAACTACACAGGAAGTTAATATAAAATCCGTGGATATTAGAAATAGGAATACTCCTTTAAAGAGATATTCTAGATTGGCTTCAATAGTACCGATGAAATTAACCTGGAGGTTAGTATATTCAGGTGAAGAAACAATTTTTTTGAAACAGGAAACTCGATAAGCTAATTTGTTTTATGCTTACTTTTGAGAAAGCGGGATTGTGTAATAAACTAATTATTTCAAGCAGAGAACCTACGTAAATTAAATCAAGGTAATATTTGTTTTGGTAAAGTAATTTTATAGTGTTATGGTGTTTTATTACAAAAATTAAATATCAGTTTACATAAATTTTACCTCAACCGTGCATTCAACACCGTATGCATCCTTAAAGGATAGTATATAACCTTTCGCTGCTTCTAGAGAAACCTTGGGATAGTAGGCAGAGTAGACGTAGCTTTCTTGCTATCCGACGGTATAATCGGTAAAACGACGCTACGTTTGACCTTGCTACGTTTTATGCCTTCGTCGGTATTTGTGTATTAGTGTAGACGGTATCGTATATTAAACGGCGGCTGACCTGGAAGTGGTTGGGAAATATCTCTAAAGACTTTGCATCTGCAAGTGTGAACCATTGTTTTATACCATTTGTAAGTTGTGAAACATATTCTAGTCTCTGGCAGATGCTAGTAAATAGTTAATACTATAAACACGGAACGGCGTGTGGAAAGAAAATGTGGCAATACATTTGTATTGTATGTAAAAAAAGACAGTCAGGTGTTCTGGTGTTCTGTACTTTGGGTTTATGGTCAGGAGTTGAAAATGAATAATACATCGTGCAAATTGCGTATTAAACAATAGTAATTGGAATACCCTCGACAATATGGATTAAAATAATGGCGGAATTGTGAAAGATCATTTTCATTGCGTGTTATGCATCAAAAAATAAAAAGACCGACCAAGAAAGTGAGTATTTCTGCAACAGTGTAGAGAACGTATTAAATGTATGTACGTGAAAGAATGATTTTATTAAGAGATTTGAATGGAATGTTTGCTGGTGAATGTTTATGTAAAATATATTAACACTCAAGATGAACCAGCGGCACAAAATACATGCGTTAAGCATCAAAACAAGCTTTAGCCAGGCGCATATTCAGAGACATGGTAATTATGCAATCTGATTTAAAATATTCTGGAACATAAATAATTCATTATTTTTGTTAGTTAATTTGATTTGATAACAAAGTTGAAATACAGCCATATTTATAACCATAATAATTAGATTAATTAACAAAATAAGTAATTTAAACTTAATTGATCCGTAAACTCATATTTTAATAATGGCTCTATTTCCGGTAAAATTAAATATACATTGTTCAGGTTTTTCTTTTTTAATTTTAATGTGCGTGATCTGGTTCCGCCCAATAGCATCTCGATCACGGATAACCTCAGTGATTAGTCGTTGTTGCGGTGCACCTAATACATGATTTAAACATAAAAGTGATTATACGTCATCCATAAAATACTCCACTAAATGCAAACTGGACATTCCTCACGAGAAAAATGTATTCCAAGTTACATGTGTGCTATCTAGACCCTAATTACTTAGAATCGAGAGAAAAGCATCCTGACAACCTAAACTGCTCAACTATATCCTCACTAACTGTCACATTAACAATTCTACTTATAAACGAACTGTTATACTACTAGTACGTAGAATCACGATATTCACGCTATGTGGCTCGATAAGCTTAGGTGACGGCAACTCCTACAAAGCAATTCCTCCGATAAAAAATAATAGAATTACCTTTCTTCAAATGTTTTACAACAATGATAAAATTTAATTCTCAAGAACAAACTCATTTCCCTTTAACGAAACTAAAATAACAATAATATTCAAAATTACGAAACCTAAATATATTAATATTAAACAAAACGCGTGGCACACTCTGGTCGGTTGCTGAAGTATATGGATATTGTTTAAGTAAAAGCTAACCAGATTATTGGCAAAACGCTATTACTTCTAGGGTCGTTGGTTATACCAGTGCTTTAATGTCGACAATACTTCTTCACTAAGACAAAATTAAGAAAATCTAGTTACTGAAATATAATAATGCCTATGTGAACCAATCAAATAAATAATTCTAAGATTTTGATTGTTACTGATAATTTTGCTCTAAAGTGTTAAACGTATTGTTTAATCTCATGGGGCTAAATTGGATCTACATAATCACAGACTAATATGCTAATCTTGAAACAACTTAGTTTGTTCATAAATTTGCGTGTCTAAACTGTTCACGAAGTATGAAAGGTATATAAGTTTGTATATTTTAAAACACATTTGTAAAAATAACTTAAATTATGCTTTTGGCACAACTTACACTGCTTTCAATAAAACAATCAAGTAATGATAAATAAAAGTTCTCTACTGGAATGCACGTAAATGCAGTGCACAAATTTCTAAAATATAGGTTTGTTATGAAGATACACAGTTACTCACCACAAATTTTGCGGATTTGGCAATTTTCCCAATTTGAACGTGGTTTGAACATAGTTTCAACGCTGCTGTAAGTTTTAGGTGTTTTTTTGGACACCGTTAATCAAATTTGACAGGAATGTTTAGACCGGATTTTCAGTGAAGCAATAACATTTTGTTTAGATATGAATCGTTTTCTACAAACCTATTTAATTTTATCGATTCGAAACGTTTGTATCCAAAACAAATCTAGACATAAACCTGTTGCATCCGGAAAATAAACTAGTTTTTTAGCTTGTTTACGAGTTACTGTAATATATTATTAAACTTTATGTACTTTTCGTATATTAGCGCTCGCTTTTTTGGCTTTTATTCTATTTTTTAGTTAATTTACTAACAAAATAATTCCGTTATCAAAGTAATATTACTCAACACCAAATTTACACTAAAGGACTGAGTTATCGAAGTCTGGAATTTTACCATTCAGATGTGACAGTTATTTTAAAGAATATCTTTGAATTTAGAATGAATAAAATCTACCTTTTGAATTTGATATTTTTACATCAGTGATTCTTTTCTTGTACCACTAAAAACTGTTTCAAAATGTCTGATACCTTACATACAGCGTCTTAAATAACAGACCAATTTTACCAATACTAGTGAAATGTTTTATTTAGTTTAGACAGAAACATTGTTTTTAACCAGAACATTACGTAATTACTTGCACTGTCATATAACAACCGTATAGATTTATGTTATCTAAATACAGGGTTATTTACATTACACCACACGGAAGATTCATGATTTTAAAAATATTTTTAGGATATACTGCGTGGTTTATAAACACGATATTTTTAAATGGAATGCCCTGTAGATTATGTAATTAGTAGATCTCACGGGCAAAATAAAGCAGTGTTTTATCAAGGTTTATCACGCCTAAATTTTAGTCTTTAAAGTAAGTCATATTTAGTGAAAATGTGATTTTAATATTTAACTCTGACCGTGCGTATCACTTCCTTTTAACTGAATTCATCATAGAGACTACTAATTGGTGGAGTTTTCTGTCGCGCTTGAGATACTTATCCCAATGCAAACAGGGGGTTTAAAAACTTAGGCCAAATACTTACGAAACTGAAACAGCAATAACTTGTTTAAGTTAAATGAAACACCCTGCGTTTTTGTTCGGCAGATGATGCAGAATTTAATTACCTAGGAAATATTATTACAGTATCCTATAGCTGTCGTGTCGTGTTTTTATAAATAACCCATATTTCAATAATGCAAATTAATTTTAATAAAAATTCAAATGTATTTATCCATCCATGGAAATTTGACATTTTGTATACATGAATCAACAAAAAAGATCAATAATAGCACAAACAATGTAAATTACCTAATCGGTACTAGGGTAAATAACAAACAAAATTTATACAAGAAACATAAGTGTTCAAAATGACGACCGTCTGACTGTAAACGCCTTTGAATTCGACTTTTAACCATGACCTAACATTTGCTAACATTTCTGGGCTTATATTTTGAAAAGCTCCTTTGACGCGCTCTTTCATATTTTCTGGTATGGTTGGAGGTGTATCATATACAATTTCTTTAACGTATCCCCAAGTGGAGAAGTCCGCCAAAATCAAATACGGGAATCTAAGGGGCCAGTCCTGATAACCATTTCTTCCAATCCATCGAAAAGAGCCATTTAAAAAATAATACTCCACTGTAGAAATGTGGAGGTCCAAAGCATATTCTCTAAGAAGTTTGTAAATTCATTATTATTATTCGAAAATTGGAGCAACAGCGTAAATCATGTCTGTTTACGCATACGTTATTGTGGAACTTGCAATCATCAGTAAACAATATCAGAAAAGTTTTCATTTTCTCGCAGTTCGTCTAAAATCCACATACAACATTCAATTCTTCTGTTTGAATCATTTTCAGAAAGTTCTTGGTGCAGTAAAATTTTATATCGATTATAATTATGCTTTTTAATAATCCTTGAAACACTTGCTTGGCTAATGTTGATATTAGTAGCAATTTGGTTCTGACTTTTATGGGGATTCTTAATTACAGACGCAAAAATGGCAACGGATACTACTTAAAAGATGAAAACAGCGTGCAACTTGTAACATTCCCTCCATGAGCGCTCTTGTAGCAAGTACAACGGAACGTTCAGAATAATGCAGAAAAACAAATCTAGGCGTATTTTTGCTGGGATGCTGTTAGCACAGTAGCCGCAAACTGATTGTTCGTAATTTTTGAGAATGTTGTTTTGCAGCTTCCAGGTACTTGTTAATTGCTACGAAAGCTCATCTCATGAACTACAAGACCTTCCAATTAATCTGTAAAAATTGGAAATAAAGATTGCAAAGTGGTCGGAGATAACATGGTTTTTTAAGTCTTGGATCAAAAATCGAAGATGTTAGTTTTAAAAGAAAAATAAGGGAACAAAAAAGTACTCGTACATTCCCAAAGGGCGGATACGTACATTTGTATAAAAGTGGATCCGGGTGTTACTCTCTCGTGCAACAAACCTGTCTACGCTGAAATAAGAATTTAAACTTATGCCGAAAGGAAATTAGCGCCTAAACCACAAACATTATTACATTATTTATTTGAATAGCTACTTATGCGGTGCATTGAATAAACGTAATGGTAACCACATTACAGGGGTGCCATAGTGTAATGGTCAAATATAAGAGAACCTGTGCCGTAGTCAATATGCTTAGCACCCTTCAGGCAAAAATCCACTATCCTGATAAATCAAGTCGTGCGAGACGAGAATAAAAAGCTCTCTAGTCTAGCATCTAGTCGACTCAATTTTTCTAAAGTATTCAACGACATCTTTGCCGTGGAAGAAGTCTACTGTTGATGGGATTGAACCCAGGTGAGTATTAATTTAATGGATTTGTATTCGCTATAATTTGTGGTTGTATCATTTTAATTAGAATTGTGTAATTTTATGTAAAATATTCTGAATAACTGTTTCTTTGAAGTTTATGTACACAACTTAAAATAAAGGTTTGTAAAAATGTAGTTATGTATTTGGGGAGGAAAGGTATAAATCGAAGATAGAATTGATAGTTTCGTTTAAATTCTGTTGGATTATTTTTTGTAACGCTACGGTAATATTAAGAATGTTTTCTTTTAATGAGTGTGATACTGTAACAACCTTTTTTTGTGGTTGTATTAAAAAGTACATTAATTTAAGAACCGTTCATTTATTTGGCGTAATATTAGAAAAGTTTTTAATTATTAATATGTAGAATTGAGAATGGCAATTTAATTGGCATTTCTTGGAACAAATCTTTTGGGTGTAGTATTTCATAAATAGTTATAGTTCCCTTTCTTAAAAAATTGGATTTATATTATGGTATCCGAGCAACGCGAGAAGACTTTTAGTTATTCTGAAAGCTTTTTTTTAAATTCACTGAATGCTGAATGTAACAGCAGTAAGCATGATTTTTACCTAATTTTTTATATTTTGTTGCCATCAGATTTTGGTGGTAAGTTATTTTTTTTCTTATTATATTTAAAACTAAAGCCTTTGCTTTTTTTAGGCACTTTTTAAGTACTCACTTTTTAAGTACTCACTTTTTAAGTACGCACTTTTTAAGTACTCACCTTTTTAAGTACTCACTTTTAAGTACCCACTTTTACTTATATTTTACTCATTTTTTAATGCATACTTTTATATGGCATTTTTATAATAATTATCTTTAATGGCACGTATAAGTCCATATTTTACTATACTATTATTTTAAATGGCAATTTTTACTTGAATTACATTTACAACGCAAGTTCTACATACCTTTATAAATAAATTTGGCGAATTAAACTTCAAAGAAATTCAATAAAGTTATGGATACAATATTTAAAGGGAAATAAGCAAGAATTGACCTCACCAAATGAACCATTCTGCTTCATAGTTACCAGTTACAGTGTATGTACAGAACCGTTAAAAGGTAATGTTTTTTATATAATTTAGAATAGTATATGACTTCTGATTTTTTTACGTTTTCAATCATATATTGAATAAACTTATGTATAGCATGTTATTTTATTTTCATTTTGATAAATTGTTTATTATTATTCCTTAACTAGGTTTTGTTGTTCCTATATATATAAAAAAAAGACAACATGGCGCTCGAGATTTTATCATTTTTTCATAATTTTTAGATAACATTTTTTTATCAATTAAGTATAAGTGAAAATAATTAAGCTTATGAGAAGCAGGCAGTATTTCAGGTATGTTAATTAAACTCTAAATTAGAACTCTCCCCTATCTCAATCTACCGATGAGCCGACGGCAGTAGCGAATATTATTTGGTAATATTTTTTTATATTAATTAAGACCATTTGAAGCTATTTAATGTTACAATTTGACCCCATTTAATAATTGCTGTTATACTTTGGCGACGTTTAAAGTTAAGGTTATAATACATTTGCTAATTACTTGCAGGAAAACTTTTTGATACAAAATTATTTTGACTGAAATTGTTGTTTGCAACAATTGAAAATTTTTTCCTTACTGATGTTGCGGTGAAAACGAGTTTTAAGTTATCGCTGTCCGCTGTCACTATTTGTAGCCAATAAAGTACTTTTATAGCGTTTTCTACTAACTCTTGGTAAATGGAGTTATTGGATTATTGAGAGTTAATAAATATATGCAGTACCCAAAAAAATTGTTTTATGCGGGAGTTTGTATTGAACTACTTTATAGCATAGCTAAATCAGGGCTACTTACAAATTTCTTTTACCTATCCAGCTTAAAATTACAGAAGGTATACTGGACAGCCCGCTAGAATGATTAAGTTTCATAGCATTGTGTTACTGTTTTTCTACAACTGATAACTTAACGCTTAATAAGATTGTCTGTTAAGTCTTTATACTTAAAAAATTCAACTGCAAGATTTCTGTAATAACATTCTTATGGTTTAAATAATTAAATGTTACCATCATAAACATTATGTAATTTGAATGCAAGTTAAGCTCTTAAAATTAAACTTTTCTTGCAGCCAAATTATATGTAATATGTGATTTTTGCTTATCACGTGACAATTTTTTTGACTACGCTGCATTTCTGTAGTTCGTTTCCTGGTCAACCACTCCTTAATCTTTAACCCAACGTCTTCTCGTTACATTCATACACCTAATGGTTAAATTTACACACCTTTCAGCATACATATCAAATAGCACCTGCTTTTAAGTTGACGCTTTGCCCTTTGCCCGTACCTATTATCCAAGTCTACAGAGATATCATACTACAAGCAATCTATGTGATTTATGAATGGACCATCAGATAACCGTATGCTTCTTCTCTTTACTGGAAACTGTTCCTCTGATCCAGGTGGATGGCAATGTTGTTTTTGTCTGTATAACGGTTTTGGTATATTGTGTGTGCTTTCTAACGGTCTGATACAATTACATCGTCTTTCCGCAATTCACTTGCATTGTTGACTACTTCAGCGCTTTTGCGTAGTAAAATTACGAGGTTTTCAACGGTGTCTAACTCCTTACAGATAACCCACAAAGTGAAAACCTTGTTATGGTGATGTTTCGTTTCAGTTATAAAAGACAGACCTAAACCATTTTCAAACAATGTTTGCCAGAAAATTGGGAAATTAATCTTTACTATACACGAAAATGTTACAAACAAGTACATGATAATGTAAAAATATGTACCAGCAATGTTTCAGTTCAGTCTTACGAAAAAGAACAATTTGCGGTATTTTGGTACAAGCCTATTTTTTTGTACTTCCGTTCTCGGGTTCGGTCGGAATATTATGAACAAGTTAACTTATACGTATAAGTTTAAAATATGACTTTCTTGAATTTATTGCTTACTACTGATTGTATTTTATGAGGACTAGTAGCTAAAATTTAACTGTGATGACAATAACGACGACAGCAACAATATTAATGACATTAATTATAACAAGCTTGATCTTACCAACAGAACGATAGCGATTAACTCGAAACCTTTACAGTTCATTACAATGTTATAGGTCACGGTTTGATATTAAACATTGGGTGTTTTAACATATAAAGAGCTTATATAAAATAAAAAGGTTTGTTTATTCCACATAACGCCCCAACGATGTACAAGCTAACCTTTACATTTGCACCAAACTTTGCTCTTGAAAGGATTAAAGAATGAAACTGTGCTTAATAAATCTCAATTTTGAAAATTAGCTATTAAAGACACAACTATTTAATGTGTATGGCTAAATATCCTGCTACCTGCTTTTTAAAAAATATCTAAACCAATATTTCTGTATTAGCAGTAAAATCAAGTTCGTGTTTTGCCAAAAGCACATTAAAGTGTCGATTTTCGCACAAAATTTGAAAGTAAGTGGCATTGATTTAATGGAGGTATTGTTTCAAACTTGTAACAAGAGCATTAATCAAAACGTTGTTTCTCAGATGTATCTTTATTACAAACTATTTGGAATATGTAATATTTAATTAAAATAACACATAATTATAAGTCTATAAACATGAAACAACCGTATAGATTCGCCGCATCCTAATATATTAAGTTTTTTTACCATTTCGTACTCGAATTAATCTGTTTGAACTATAAAAACAGTAATTTAAAAAAAAATCTTTTATTGAAAAGACGCGTTCTTTGATCTCAAACGCATTTTTTTTCTTGTTTACACTGCTCAACCGTATTTTACGCACATTATTGTATTTTTATTATTGTAAAATGGTTTTACTTCCTAGTTTTGCATTAATTTGTAATTTATATATTTAAGCACGTTTTTCTCTGCCAGTGGATTAAGTAAAACACTTTACTTTCTTAATTCAAAGAGCTTTTATAGAGATTTAACTTTAAGAAGCTGATTAATAATCTGAAATGAGGGACAAATCTGTCCCAAGCTAAGCAACTATGGTATTTTCTATGATAATCCGTATTGATAAAGATTGTATTTGACGCATTTTATCTTAATTTTTCTTGAAACTAATGCTATCCTTCTTTTTTATAGCTTGTCTTAAACACGAAACCTAAAACGACAGCTGTTTAATCGTCGTAAACGTATAAAACAACTTTGAGGCAACTTATTAATTGTAAATGGAAACAAGAATTAATTAGTTACATTAATATTTTGTACATTTCAATTTTTTTCACTGCGTTTGAGGACTAACTGCGTAGTCCTCAAACGCAGGGTTAAATTTGAAAAACTCCATTAATATAATTAAATTAAAGCGAGTAAAAAGCTGCGGTAAAAATAAACCGGAACAGGAACGTTTTGATGGAAAGGTTCTTTATCAATACAATCAAACGGCAGATTACTTCTTGTCAATTGTGGATCTAATCTAATTGTGTACAATACAATTGGTAGCCTCGAAATAACAAAATTTAATCAGCCCTATTTTAATTATTAATTCACGTTTTATTTCCCGCGAGTTTATGGTAAAATATAGTTAAAACATATTTATGAAATCAATAAGTTTACTGTTAAGAAAACGACAAATGCAACATATTCGTTATGTTGAGATTTTTAGGTTTACCGTGTATGTACGGGAATGTCTGTAAACTCTACAAAGGTGGTTATAATATTTCTGTACGCAAAATGATAACATTCACTATTAAAATTAGAGTCAATATTATGTGAAACTCTTTTTTGAGCCAACAGGTTCTATTATTGATACGATAGTTACAGTGGAATATCCAGTTGTAAAAATTTTGACGTTCATCGTGCAACCCTGTTTTGACGTTTCTGTTTAGATTTATCGACGATGTTTAAAAACTGTTGAGCTACGAACGAAATTGGACTGCTTATTTCTTTTACTCATTAGTTACGAACTTTGTGTGATCGCTAATATAATGGCGTATTGTTTGACGTGCCATCAGGCAATTCTAATTTATGTTATATCACTGTTAGGATTTAATTACACTCAAGGAGAACACATTTTTTTCAATGCTTGCTCACATAGTAAATGTGTTATGATACTAATAGGTTACTTCCGTTTTTATTATGCTTGGCTCGGCTATAGCTCGAAATCGAAGGTTAGGCGTGCTTTGTTTTAGATAGGGCTAATTAAATGTTACTTACAATTATAAATATTTACACATATTGTAGGCTAAGATAGTAAGAACACAGAATATACACTCTAAACGAAACAAGAAACAAATTCCGATTACTGCATTCTATTAAATTAAGAACAAAAGGTTAAACTCTACTGAAATAAAAATAAATGGACGCTCTTTGGCACAAGAACTCCGGACGGCTTCCAATCCAGACGAAATCTCCACTATGGCTGAAAATAATAATATTCACGGTACAGGTAACAGTAGTGCATGTACTCAAAGATAAACTAACTCAAACTACTTTAAAGTAAATAAAGAAGTCTGGAAATATTTTGGTTACGTCCCTGTCTGGTAGCTTCAATGGAAGTATACTAGTTTTACTGTTAAGGAATGCGCAGTAACGTTTTATTACTCGTTAAAATATTTTCAAAGAGAGAAAAACATAGAGGTAAACGTCCTCTACCTGGAATAGGGTAGATCAGTTTTGTAAGATATTTTTATGTTTGACAGACTGCTTACGTTTTAAAAGTTTTATACCTAACTAGTTGATGTCATAACGATTTTTCTGTAATTAACCGAAATGATAATGAGATCGTTCTTTTTTTCTTTCGGATGAGTTTCTGGCCGTATTTTGGATAGACGACTCGTGATGGTAGAAATAGGTGACTTAAATTTATGGGTTTATTATTAAAGGGGGAATTTGACGGTGGAGATCGAGGTGTGTGGTTGTTATCGTACTGAATACGGTTATACGAGAACGTATTATTTTTTTACACGGTGTATGCGTCATTCGGGACTGACAGAAAGTGATGGTGATAGATGAAAAGTGTTACCGCGTAAATCTCCTATCTCAGAGCGGTTGTATAAGGTATTTAAACCTTTAGGAAAGATTAGCTTGCTGGAATATTTACACCTTTATGCAGAAAACTTAATAAACTAAACGTTTGTGTAGTGTAATACTAAAGAATGCTTGATGTAGAAGTATTTCTTTAATCAGGTCTTTATCGCAAAGTACGATACAGGGAGGGCTCGGATTTAGAAAGTAGAATGCAAAATTCGGCGATTCCGCAAAGTGAGGGATCCTTTGTAGGTAGCGTCGACTATTAGATCTGACCAGTCAGCTTCGTTGTGCTTTTTAGTGAACACTGTGTGGCAGGAAAAATTTAGGCAAACATCTATTCTACTTCACGGTGTAAGTAGACAACGACATCGTGAATTATTCTTCTGCTGTTACGTTTTCTACAGGTGTCTAGGTGGAAGTAAATTTTGGAGAAAGGGGTTAAAAGAATTCTAGAAATGGGTTAAACAACAAGTCCCCTCGGTAACGCGTCTTAGGGATAAATAGCGGCTTCTGGTAGTACGTTATTTCAAAGATTGGCTTTTGTTTAAGTCGTGTGACTGAAGAGGAGCTTGACCCAGAAGATACTAAATGTTTTCGTATCGACGACCGGTTAATTTAGGATTTGAGTGATCTCCTCTAGGACTATTAGCATATATATATATATATATATATATATATATATATATATATATATATATATATATATATATATATAATCACACACACACATAGCCAAACCACGGAAGTGGTTTTCATGCTGTCGGATTTCCCGCTACACGGACTTCTTAGGAACATTTGCATATTAATTAGGACAATGTTATCAACATTTTCACAAATTCTCAACTTGTTAAAAATGTCCGGGTAAAACTAGATGTATACATAGCATCCAGTAAATGGAACTTCAAAGGTAGACTTAAAATTTGATACACAAGACAGAGTGTTACATTCGCTAGTCATGCTGTACATGAATTAGTCTTGTCTAATAGCTGTTGCAAATTATTTAACGTTTATTGCTGTGTTTCTAAAACTGCCATCAATTATATATCAGCTTCTGTAGCAAAATATATTACTTTTATGAATTAAATCAATTCTACCGAGACGTTTGATGGATATCAATTCGTAGCATTTATTTGTATGATTTAGGGTCACTGGTTATGCAGTTGGTGATAACCAGTGCAAACTCCGATTTGAGCGGTTTTTTTAATTCGGCTTAAGATGGCGACTTTTTAATTCCGGAGGAATCTTAAATATTTTATGGATTTTATTAGATTGATCTACTTGTGTCGGTTATACAATTATTCCTTATTGGGAAAAGTGATTATTTGTATTTAATTGCTTCTTGTGCTCATACAAACGTTCTTTAATTTTGCCCATCAACAACTTATCAGCTATCTTCGATATAATTAGAGACATTTGAAAAATACACACCTTCCGAGTAGTGAAAAGTTTGTATTATCTATTTGATCCACGAACATAACCTTTATAACTATTGACTAATGTATTTATGATTTTTTTACTGCTTTTGGTATACACAAGTATTTGCAGGGGTTATCGTTGGGTCGATAACTGCAAACACAATTTTATAACCTACAGTTACTTACTACTTATTTCTTCTGAAATTGTATATGTTCTAAAATTGGTATAATTATATGTACCGATACCATTTTGGTAAGCCCTTGTGATTTATAATCAAGATTAGAATATTCGAAGAGCCAAAGTTAAGTGAAAAGTTTTTTTTTATATTTTAGTAACTACTTTTACTGTTAATGTTTACTCATTCAAATATAATACAGCTAAATCTCTATGTTAGTGTACAGTTAATTCATATTTTTGTGACACTAAAGGTCAAGTCGTAATTTAACTCATAAGTATAGATACTCTCTTTTACAATTAATTGAAAGAAAAGATCTGTACAGGTGAATGCATTTAACTTTGCTGCATTAAAATTGTTTTAGTGTGCATATTAATTAACAAGTTTATTACACGCGTTTTTCTAGCTATTAGAGGTTGAAATGTACCAATGGCTTTCATGCTTAAAATGTACTTTTTGAATACTGTACTACTACGCACATATGCATTGTTTGTGAGCTATGCTTATGTATTTTATTGTACAATAAGGTAGAAACTGTCACTTACAGTGTTGATTTAATTCCTTTTTTTATTAAATGTAGACTTAATTCAGTTTAGGGACATTTAGTTAGCCTTGAGTTATTCGTATAAAATCGATCCTTTAATCTAGTTTAAAGTAACACTGGGCATGGAAGTTATTTGCTTTTTTTGTTTGCGGTATTTATTTGCTCTTAATTAATATAACGGATCCTATTTTACTCTACCAAATTCTGTGTTGCGTCGATCCATAATCAATAAGTTAAGTTAAAAAGCACAACTAATTAAAGCATTGAGTTGACACGTAGTGTTCTTTTGATACCACCAAGAGCATACTAATTCCATTTGTTGCTTATCTAGAACAGTGATTAATGTTATTGTATTATGTAGGGCTGCTTTTACCACTTCTAGCTGGCGCCCTCTCTGCTTTTAACCTTTAGTTCCAATTTCGTCATGAAGGAATTGCACCACCTCCACTATAACTGAGCTCATTGGTAATGTAAGTAAGGAAATTTTCATGTAACATGGCAGAAATGTATAAGTAAGGCACAAGGTACTGTATAGAAGAACCTGAGCGGAAGCAATAAATGGTCCTCAAATCGAAACAAGTTTGTATTTCTAAATAAAATAACAGGATTGACAGTATATTGTTGATAAGATTAAGAATACCAGGAATATTTTATTGTCTTTGTACTAATCGCAGCTTATAAAGCAATATGCAAAGGATAGCTAGTAATCAGATACTGTGAAATACCTAGTGTTATAAAAGCAGTGGCTGTTTCTATTAACCCTACAGCACTGTCTAAAGATATTTGCCAAACGTTAGCTTGAAATAACGAATAGAGCCAAAATATTAGCAACACTGCTTGTAACACCTCGAGAGCAGTAGAAGTAGTAAACTCAATAATAACACGCCACATTTTTTTTTAAATCAAGCTACTTGTATTTAGTATTTGGTGATGCTATTCAAGGTTTACCCCTCCGAGAAGAGTTAGTTCACAGTTGTCCGCTGGTACCCTATCATAAAAGTGTAATTTGAACTTATTTGCAGTAACGCAAATTCAAGATCAAAACAATCGCTTAGTGATGTATCTTGACTTTACTGATAATAATGAGACTATGACTCAAATTAATTGCTTGCCTTACATTGATTTTTTCTGGCAATAGTGAAAACATTAGTATTTATTTACAAATCTGATGGTTAATTACTCGCAAACCTCAAATCGGATCAAAGAATTGGCCGTCTAGTGGTAGCTACCGTGTGTTATTTGAATTATATAGGCTTGATGAGGTTAAGTGTTGCATCATGTGGGACAGGTAAAAAATGAAACTACTCAAATTAGAATTAACGATCTTTGATGGTTCAACCCGTTAATTTATTATGTTGGGAAAGAACCACCAAGAAAACCCAATTTATTCATAAATAAGTAATTGCATAAGTACATTAATAAGTCAAATAACAAAAAAATATTGAAAGGGTTCAGTATATAACAAAACACCATTAGATCAGGTTAAAGTGGGTACCAAATTAATATATTAAGGAACAAAAAACAAATAAAAATCAGTTTAGTAAACACATAAACACAATAAAACAAACAAACAGAGTAATCACATCCACAATTGTATCATAAATAAACCAGAATAAAAATCGTAATACGAAACATGTGGCCCTATAAAGCCAATCATGTCGGTCTTTAAGTAAATAAGCAATTAAAATAATAAGGCAGGTTACGGTACATATAAAATGTAAGAACAGTAAACTTTAAGAGGTGATAACGTAACTGCAAGAACAACAAAGAAAGTAGGCAAGAAATTTACACACACACACACACACACACACACACACACACACACACACACACACACACACACACACACACACACAATTGCGTACAATTACAATAAATTACATATAAAGAGAAGTTAGTTCGCAGGCAAACAATCCTACTTAAACTGAATCAAAGACACAAAAAACTCATTAAAACAAAGTCTTACAAGAGCAAGTACAAATAAATAACCACGTGATCGATACACAAGCTCGAGTCATTGCGTTAAAAAATACAGCATCCCTTTCTCGGGTCACACATCCATCTATAAAAAACAATAAAAACGGTAAACATAGAATTTGAGGAGCCTTAAGTGTGTAAATCAATCGATATTGCCTATATACAATTATAACCGTTATTTTCCCTTTACACATTCTGTCCACGCCAGCTCTCTCTATATAAATATAATCAAACAGGCAACAATGCTAATTCGCGCAAGTGATGAGGGGAGGGAGCCCTGCACTGACTGACGCTAGTCCCTTTATTTTAACAGATTTCAACTTAATAAGCCCGCCTGCGTGATTACATACTTTTTGCAAGGCAATGCTTGATTTTTAATACGTTACATAGGCTTGTAGAATTATTTGCTGCGAGCTTTAATTTATATTAAAATACCTACTTACGTTTTGAATTTTTAATTGATCACAGACACAAATGGTTAACATACGCGGTTTAACTTCAAAATGGTGACTGTTATTTATAGATTAGTATTTGAAAAACACATTAAAACTAACACCCGAAAGACAAAGACAAATTCGCGTTCAAAAGAATATATCACGCAAAAAAATATTTAAAGATAGACTGTTTACAATGAAGCTATTTTAATCAGTCAGATCGATCTTACTCAATCGAAACTCGATCAGTAACTGCCTCTCCACCGATTTCAACTACCTATATTTACTCCCGAAGTCAATCCCCGTTCTTCAAAAGTAATAAAAAAACCAGAAAAATAAGTACTCGTTCGTAGAAAAGCCTACATCTTTATCGAATTTCCTAGTACCAAACAAAGATATCTTTTGATTTGTGGTATGTTGCGACGTAATTAATTATTAACTAGTACATTCACATATTTTTTACATAAAATAAAATATTCCGAAAACATTAGCAAATTACAACTTATTATCCAGATATTAAAACCCATTAATTACCTTTTCTACCGCGGCAACAATTGCCATTTGACAAACGTTTATTGCAATAATAAAATTTTCTCTGACCACTACCTGCATACAACGTCTTTAATAGTTTTTTTAACATTATATAGAACTGTTATTGAAAATTACAGCACAAAGCATGTTCATAGAAAATTGATTAATCGATAAATGTTATTATTCATAAAAATCCACGTAGCTTTGCTGCTACGTTATTTGCTGATGTTCCGCGTTGACTAGCTTAAACTTTTTTAAGCATCATATGTTATCTGAAACTGTAAGCCTTAATTTTCGTCTTTACTTTAAGCAAAAACGTAATCGGCACAGTACTTTTCCTGTAAATATCAATTACTATGAACGTGCAGTAAATCCGTTTGAAATATTAAATTCAATAAAGTATGAAAAAAAATTCTTTTAAGTTTCAACAGTACAGTTTAAAAAATAAATGCTTACGTTTGTTGGAATTAAAGCTTTCTTTAAATTATTTTCTACACATTTGAATTTTTGTACTCTCTTTTGATATACTCCGCCCTTCTTAAGGAAGCGGAAGCTCGCAATTTAATTTAAAAGTCTACGCGTAATCCCTTTATATTCATCATTATCATTATTAAATTTTATCTGATTATTCTTTAGAAGACCAGCTCTTTGCCTTGTTGCACTACTATTCATAACCTTTACAGTGGTGGATCTTATTGGTCATTTTATTGATGTGTTTCAATATTTGTTTTTTGTTAAACGAATCTAAGCTTTTCGGCAGTGTAGTATCGCAAAAATATGTTCAATTAAACAGTTGAAAAAATAATGGCACTTCTTAAATAATAAACAATTTAGCTTCAATGCAAAAATAAAAATCGCAAAAGCAACATTGGTTTTGTCACCGTGTTCGGTACGACTTATGGGCAGCGTTTATTGTGATGGGGATACGTCACCGATTTTCCCAGTGGATGAGTAGTGGTGCAAGAAGTGGCTTTCGGAAATCTAGGTTTCAGTTCACAGATAACAATTCTCAATCTATCAAAAGACCAGGAATAGGCAGATTGAGGCTTGATGCACTGCTTTATTACGAACTCTTGCTTACGATACTAGACTATCTTACATTTATATATTATGTTTGTAACCGTCATCTTTTTGTATTTGTATTCATTATTTGCGCTTTCTCTGAATTCCACTAGCGTACGTTGTCTTCTAATATAATTTCATTCTAGTTAGGCAATTTGTGTGTATATTGTAAGTTAAGACTCTGTTATTATTCATTTGCATCTATTATTTCCGTTCTTATGTTCGTCTTACGTAATAATGCTTGCTGTTTAGTGATCAGTAGAGGCACTTCAACCCGGAGCAAGTCCTAGAAGTAATGGGCTAACTATCTCATCCGGGCCACAGTCAATAGGGCAAAAAACATGGCTCCTTCCATAGTCAAATGTAAATACTAAGGTACAACTTCCGAGAGATGGAAGAAGCTCGCTGTCAACTGAAAACAGTAAACTTCCGCCTGAAGGAATGCTTGCAGAACTGTCAGGGAAATGTGTCAAACAGTGACT
>JARFJB010000799.1:942500-1052500 GCA_036346205.1 Vesta saturnalis
AAGACGTTTCGTTGATGTGCTATAAAAGTTTAAATTTAAATTATTTCATTCCCTTTAATTTAAGTTAGCATCTAGATGTCTATGAACCTCTGTCTGTCATGAAGTTTTATGTTATGTTGCCTATTCTCGTAATGAACGTATAAAAGAGATTGCATAATTATCCTAAAAAAATGTTATTACAGTTATGTCATTCCTCTGTCTGACGTGAAGTGTTAAACGTCTGTTTGACTTGGATTTTTTTTTGTATCTGTGAGCCGAGATCTAGACGCGAACAGAAATGTCAGGCATCTGTATGCGCAACTAATGGTTATATCACTACCTTCCACTAGAACTTTGACCTACTAAAGGAATTCCACCTTTAGTAAGGGATCTTTAACGTGTTAATAATCGTATTGCCACTGGTCCTACAGTTTTACTTCTTATCCGAGAAAAAGGGATGATTTGGTTTTGTTTTTACAATGTTGCTTATTTTCGCAATGAACTTCTTACAAAAGATGTTGCATAATTATCCTAAAAAAATGTTATTAAAATTATTTCATTTCTTTTAATTTCCATTTTGTAGGTTGGAAGGTCATGTGGTGTTCCGCACCAGATATCTTTTTTAATACAGTCTTCGAATATTACATTAATAATGCACGAGAAAAGTTTAAAAGTAATCGAGAGCAATACAAACGCATTAACAAAATTTAAAAAGGTAATTTATTCAAGCGTGTTAAAGGAAGAAAGTTAAAACCTTTATAAAGTTTCCTAAGCTAACTTTTCTCTTATCATTTGAAAGATTATAATGTTAAGGAAATTTAATCCAACATGGTTTAAGAAATTTGATAGATTGGTTTAAGTAGGTATATATTTCCTTAATGAAATAAGAATTTTGTACGTCTCTGAATTTGATAATCTAATGTACTGAAACCTAAAAAGTTACGAAACAAAGTTTTGGTAGTCGGTAAATAAACAAGTAGCCTGAAGCGTGGCAAGTTGAGGAAGTGAAACGGAATTAATAGTTACAATGGGCCTACTAAATGAGGGTTTCATCATTATGTGTAGTTTATATCTAAGGATGATAATTAATGAATACTTCTACACAGACGGATAAGATATTGTTAATTAATGCAAATCTAGCAGAACGTTGTGCTAAAAATCTTCTTGTTAGAGATAAAATAGAACACTCCTATTAGAGTTATGTTTTGCTAAGCTTTGGTGAAACAACTGTAAAATTAATTCACTACAAATATAAGTTATTTACTGTTCAAATTTACATACCTAACACTCGTGCACCTAAATTGGTATCCGTATATAACGTCAAACAATTTGCTTATATATTTTTTAAATTTAAAATAGATTTGACTATAAAAACTCTATTTGCAAAAATAAACCAGTTCAAACTAAGGTATTAAACCACTCTCTAGCGTATTTAATGCTCATTAAACATGTAATATAAGTAGACGAAGTACCAAATTATACACGCTGAAGGTGTAAAATGAACAAAACACTAATCAAACCATCAAATCAAAATCAATTCTCTGTTAATGCCAAATGAATAATGGAAATAACCACATTAGTCCAAGTCACAATACAGAAATGCGCGAAAATAATAGGCAATCTAGCCTGCCTAAGGCAATGCAGGGTAATGAAAAGTAATGCAAGACAATGAAAAAAAATACAAGGCAATGCAAGCCAATGCCAGACAATGCAGAACGATGCAATCCATTGAGAGGCACTTCAAGACAATACAAGGCAAATCAAGGCAATTCAAGGCCATTCAAGTTAATACAAGGCAATGTAAGGCAGTTCAAGGCGCCGCAAGGCAATGCAAGGCAATTCAAGGCAATGCCAGACAATGCAAGGCAATGTAAAGCAATGCAAGGCAATGGAAGGCAACACAGGGCAATACAAGGCAATGGAAGGCAGTGCAAGGCACGCAAGGCAATGCAAGGCAATTCAAGGCAATGCCAGACAATGCAAGGCAATGTAAGGCAATGCAAAGCAATGCAAGGCAATACAAGGCAATACAAGGCAATGCAAGTAATTTCAAGTCTACGCATGGCAATTTAAGGCAGTGCAAGTCAATGCAAGGCGATGCATGGCTATGCAAGGCAATGCAAGGTAATGCAAGGCAATTCAAGGCAATTTAAGACAATTAAAGGCAATGCAAGGCAATGCAAGGCAATGCAAGGCAACTCAAGGCAATTGAAGGCAATCCAAGGGAATGTAAGGCAATGTAAAGCAATGCAAGGCAATTCGATGCAATTCAAAGCAAGGTAGTGCAAGGCAATGCGAGGCAATGGAAGGCAACACAGGGCAATACAAGGCAATGCAAGGCAATACAAGTCGGTGCATGGCAGAAGAAGGCAATGTATTGTAATGCAAGGCGATGGAAGACATTGTAAATTAATGTAAGGTAATGCCATAAACAGCAAGGCAATTCGAATAAATATTAATCAATGCAAGGGCAACGCGAAACAAAGTAAAGTGACGCAAGGCTTTGCAAGGCAATTCAAGGCGATGTAATACAATGCCAGGCAATGTAAGAAAATAAGGTAACGCAAGGCAATCCAAGGCAATACGAAGTCATGCAAGGGAACGCAAGGTAATGCAAAGTAATACAATGAAATACCAGGCAACGTAAGAAAATTTAAGGCAATACAAAGCAAATTGCGGCAATTTATGGCAATGCGAGGCTGTACAAGGCAGTACAAGTCAATGCTAACCAATGCAATGTTGTACAAGGTAATACAAGGTAATTTAAATTAATACTAGGCAAATCAAAGCCGTGCTAGCTAAATGGACGGCAGAGCAAGGCAATGCACTGCAATAAATAGCAACGTAACGTAATTCGAGATAATGCAAGGCAATGGAAGGCGACGCAACGTGGTTCAAGACAATGCAAGACTGTACAAGACAAAGAAAGGCAGTAAAAGATTATGCAAGGTAATGCAAGGCGTTTCAATGTTTTGCAAGAGACATAAAAGGCAACGCAACACAATGCACGATAATGCAATTCAATGCTCAGAATTGCTAATCAAATCAAAATGCAAGGAAGTGAGGTACTCCAAAGTAATGTAAGGCAATCAAGACAATTTAATGCAAAACAAAAAATGCAAGGCAATAAAGAAATAAAAATAATGATATAAAATTAAACAAACTAAATGCATTTACAGTATAAGTAATAAGAAAGAATCAAGAAAAATTAAGTTAATTTTTAAAATTGTACAAATTATTAGATATATAGAAAATGTACTACTAGAGTGACATACGTTATTGAAAAGTAAGTCAAATATAAGTGTAAAATAAATAGAATGGATGCGTTAGATTTAAAAATGTTCTTTTCATTCATTTCAAACTTGAATAATTATGAAAATATTACAAATAAGTCGTTATACACTTTAAAATTGTGCTTAGAACCACTACGGAAGTAGAACCATATAGTTAATTTTAATAACGACCACTACAAAAATGAGTTTGACTAATTAAGCCAAACTACACCTACCATTAACTTATGATGCGCGTAGGGTGAATTACAGGACTGCATACGATAGTCCGGATTAGTGGGTAGCAAAGCTTAGACAAGTTGTGGATGGAATTGATAAAAACCAAACTTGCGCATTGTTTTCCATACAGTCATTCGGCTAACACCTGTGAGAACTAATATACTTCAGTCACTAGTTAATGGTGACCTACCAACACCATCCTATATTAAATCATGGTCAACTTCGATTCGGATACCGGTAGTGGTGTTCGGTCACAGATATCCTACCAATGCAATTGTAGTATATTTAGACTAACAGCATATGTGCTAATTCTTCGTTTGTAAAAACGAACATTGCGATAAACTTGAAAATTAACCATATTTAATGATGTCGTAATTCAATCGTACTCACACAGCTCAACTGTCAAAATAATCGAGAAAACGCTCCTTTAACATTATTAAAAATCTAAATACTGCATCTCAAGAAGCGTATATATGCGAATTATGTTCATAAAGGCTTCTTTAGCTCGAATTTACACGAAAAGCGTGAAATTTTCTACCATACATCACGGGACATCCTGTATAATAAGGTGGACTGTGCAATTTAGTAAAGCAAGAAAAGAGAAAACAACCACAATGAGATACTGCAAATTAAAGCAACGCAGTGTTTGGTAGAGTTACACCGAATATTCCTAAGTATATTGGTCTGGGTCAAACAACAGAAGAGGTGAAACGGTAAAATGTTTATTTTTGCACCACTGATTTTTCGTACATGAACATTTGGTGATACCTATTATGCAGTTATTGAAGCGGTTTGATACGTGGACGTCCACTGCTGCCAACATAACTTAAACTATCATTGAATCACAAAAAACGTTTAATAATATTTTTAATGAATTAACGCTATCACAAAAAATGTTGTGTATCAAACGCCCAGAAACTATCGTTGCGGGTATTTGGGCAACCACTGTGTCTGGCATAGTGACACAAGGAAGCGGAACAAACTATAAAAATTGACCTAAACACAAATTAGAGGATCGAGGATTAAAATGAAGATAAGCACGGAAAAAGGGTAATAAAAGCAAAATGTTGAGGAGGAACGGTGACCTAAAAGAAAATAAAAACACATTGATAAATACACAATCAAAAACAAAGTCCCGAACAGTCCAATATCGCACAATCAATCCACGCTTGCGGGCATATTAAGACAAGCGGGTTGCCGACCAAACTCACAGAGAAAAGCTGTGGGTTTCTGTAAGTTGCAAAATTAACGCTCTACAATAAAAGTCAAAATCGGCAATACAGGTCATAAGGCTCCACTAAGGTTGATATTTTTGAGTAAATGACCTTGAGATAGAACCCGGAATAATCGTGGCAAACAAGACAATTGTCTTGTTTTGTCCACTGGGAAGATGAAATCTCAAGCTCAAGTACAAATTTTTACTATCGGCTTTAAAGTTGGACAGTACTGCACAATTTGTATAATTAGACTTAACAGTTTTAATTAATACCAAAATATTAACAATCAAATAAATACTGAAATCTGCAAAGCTTAAAACAAGCAGCAACGCTGTCCTAATGTTTGTGTCAAACAAAATGCAAGACCGTGCAAGGCAATGCAAGGCAATTTGGGGCAACGCTAGGCAATGCCGGGGAATGCGAGTCAATGTAAGTCAATGCAAGGAAATGCAAGGCAATGCAGGGCAATTCGAGATAATACAGTGCAAACCAATTCAGGGCCATGCTAGACAATACAAGGCAGTTCAAGACCATTCAGGGCGATGCAAGGTGATGCAAGTAAAAGCAATGCTAGGAAATGAAAGGCACTTTAAGGCAATGCATGGAAATGCAAGAGGGTAATTCGAAGTAATGAGTGGAAACCAATGCAAGGCCATGCTATGCAGTACAAGGCATTGCAGGACCATGCAAGGCGATGGAAGCTGATGCAAGTAAAAGCAAGGCAAGGAATTGCAAGGTACTTTAAGGCACTGCAAGACAATTCAAGTCGGTACACGGCAGAATAAGACATTTTATTGTAATGCAAGGCAACGGAAAACAATGTAAATTAATGTAAGGAAATTCCAGACAATGCAAGGAAATTCAAAGAAATATTAACGAATGCAGGGGCAACGCGAAACAAAGTAAGGCGACGCAAGGCTTTGCAAGGCAATTCAAGGCGATGTAATACAATGCCAGGCAATGTAAGGAAATAAGGCAACGCAAGGCAATCCAAGGCAATACGAAGTCATGCAAGGTAACGCAAGGTAATGTAAAGTAATACAATGAAATACTAGCCAATGCAAGAGAATTTAAGGAAACGTGAGGCAATATAAAGCAAATTTTGCCTCTGTATGACGATGTGAGGCTTTACAAGGTAATACAAGTAAACGCTAACTAAAGGTTATGCAAGGTAATATAAGGCAATTCAAATTAATACTAGGCAAATCAAAACCGTACAAGCTAAATGCACGGCATAGAAAAACAATGCACCGCAATAAATAGCAACGTAACACAATTCGAGATAATGCAATACAAAGCAAGGCAATAGAAGGCGACGCAATGATGTTCAAGACAATGCAAGACTGTGCAAGTCAAAGAAAGGCAATAAATAATAATACCTTTATCTTGATTAAAATCAAGCTCAATCGAAACGAGAGCGCCTTAGTTCGCTTTAGTTGACTTCTTTACTGGCCATTAGATGCCAATATGTTAGCCACCAATAAAAACACTGACATCACGAAGAGAAGCTGTGACCGCCTATGTAGTGTGTGCATTAAGATCCTGTTGTTATTTTCTATCATAGGAACCCTAAACATCAGATCCTGCCCAAAAATCAGTAATATTTATATCGACATAACCTAAATTCTGTTTCAGAAGAATAAAAAGCTAATTAGTAATAATATCAAATTACGAAATTGTACTTTACCATGCAACTGTAATAAATAAGCATTACATAAATACTGTAGCTGTATTCATTTTCAAGTCTGTCAATAACAAGATTTTTACGTTTTGATAATCTACAAACAATTTCCAACACGAATTAATTGAAAACTCATTCATAACTGTTTTATTTATTTATCCCATTTGGAACAGTTAAGTAGTTGCCATTTAACTACGCTATAGCGGCCTCGAACCAACCGAAACCAATTAACATGTTCAAGAGTGACTTAAAACTGCAACGAACTAATGTCATCTGGGCAAAGTGGCCTAAAGTTTTACGCTCCAAACTCAACATTAACCTATCATAAATTATTTTGGAGGAAAACGCAAATCGGTAGACTTTAAATCGGCTTTCGTTTTTTTAGTAGATGAAGAAAAATTACTAATCTCGAAGAACACTAAATTTGTAACTAAAAATACTATTTATTATTTCACACCAATTTGAATTGCGAAGTTCTACTGAGAAGATTCCATAACTAAATTCAACTTTTAATCTTGCTCAATTTGAACCTCTGTGAGTACTTTTCTATCTCTAAAAATGGCCTTTGTAGCGTTTTATAGCCTTTACTCCATTTTATTTCCGCATCACCGAATTCACAAATATCTCAATAAGTATATAACATTGCAACTGCAAAATCAGACTACGTTGTATTTTAGTAATAATCAGACGTGATACATTGGTTCCTCGAAGAGACTTTAATATTTTCCTTAAATATTTTTATAATAGAAATCTCATTTAACAAACTACTTTAAGAATATAGAATATAGAAATTGGTGAAAACGGCAAGTCGATATCTTCTTTCGTTATACAGAAATGAAAAAAATAGGTGTAAAGATATATTTTGCAAGTAACAGAAGTAAAGAGCAGGTAACTGTCCTTAATTATTAAAATCTATTAATTATTCAGCTATTAAAACAAGAAGAATGGTGTGCAACAGGCCTTATGTTGAAGACCCCACATATTCTATACTGTGCAATATAGAGCTGTAATATCTCACCTATAGAAAGACTAGTAGTCTAATAAAAACAAGTAGGTCTTGAAATGCCAAATTTAACACAAAACAGTAGCCACTTTAAATATTGGTTTGCGTCACAGTAACATTAGCTCAATTAAAATTTTTTGTGTAACAAACCGTTGATTTCAAAATGCCGTTAACAAATGAAATAACATTTAATATGGTTGCTGAATATTTTGGATGCATGAAGAATTCAACTGTTGCTGCAAGAGTTTATGCTGCGTCGTATTAAAAAAAAACCAAACTCGATCTCCGGTTGTGTCCGATGATTTCATAAGAAAACATGAAACAGGCCTTGGAAAAAAAGTTTTTCGATATTGAAAACATCAACAGTGATAGGTAATAAATAGAAAATGATAGTCCTAACATATTGATGAAAACCGTCATCTTTCTCAAAGCCGAAAATTTATGCACAAGATGAGAAAAAAATCCAACCTAGGCACATAATAATCACTTCTTAGCGAAATCATCCGTCATAAACGTTAGTAGGTTGTGAAATCAAGATTGGAAGTAATACTTCAAAATATTGAAACATTCCAGTTTCATGTCATCTTATTTAGTTGCTATTTTTCAAAGCTTGTTCCTAATTTTCCAAATCGCATTGGTACCATTTCGTGTTATTGTTCGAGTTTTTTGTGTTGTTTGGATTTTTCCTGTTGCGTTGACTTTTGGTGTTACAAAATGTAGGTGTTTGTTTTTAATGCATGGGAAATGCTACAGTTGCTGCAAGGGTATATGCATAGCCATATCCTAATAGACGCCACCCGGGTAAAAACGTTTTTCTTCGAGTTATCCATCGTTTGCGAAAAACTGGAAACGTTCATATTCCCGTATACCACAGACAATACAGGGGGCGTATCGAATAGAACATTATTAATGTTTTAGCTTATGTCCAGTCCAGTCCTCACCTAAGTTCTAGGATTATTGCACAGGACCTGAGAATAACTCGAATTATCGTTCAAAGCACTGGTAAGTAACCTTTCGGGTTTGAACTATAAATTTACAAAGGTTTACTTAATGCTTTTCCTACAAAAACTAATATCTCATTGAATCAGTGGTCACCATCTTGTTTCCTGCTGCAGATTTTGAACGAAGACTAGACCATTGCCACTAGCTTTTTGGTATGATGGTACAAGGTCGGCAAGTTCTTTCACGTATATTGTGGACAGATGAGGCCCCCTTTCGTAGCAGTAGAGGTGTGAATACCAATAATACGCACTATTTGTCAAGAACGAATCCGCACAGGGTGAGAGAAGTTCAGCACCAAGGTCTTTGGTCTGTAAATTGTTGCAGCCATAGTTGAATTCTCCATGAATCCAAAATACACAGCAACTATATTAAATTTTATTTCATTTGGTAACGACATTTTGAAATCAACGGTTAGTTAATCAAATACGAAAAACTGTAATGGAGCTAATATTACTTTGACGCAAAGCAATATTTAAAGTGGCTATTGTTTTGTGCTATTTTTGGTCTCTCAAGACCCACTTGGTTTTACTAGACTGCTATTCTGTATGTCCGTGAGAGATTGCAGCTCTGAAATTAAACACTACGGGTAAAAATTTGAACATTTGGGGCGTCATTAGTTCTTCAGTATTGGTGGTGTTGCACAGCATTCTTCTATAATACTGGTCCATTTGTATCCACTCTAAATTGAAGATAACAGCTAATAAAGTTTAATAATTAATTACAGATGAACTTGCTCTCTGATTCCGTTACTTGTAAAATATGTTTTTACAGTTCTTTTTTCTACTTGCGATTTTCGCCAATTACTGTATCTTTAAACGCTCTTTTTCCTGAGTTTATACCCTTACATTTAAAATTATCGAGAAAACTGCAAAAATTTAGGGCTTTGTCACAAAACGCCATCTATCCACTAGAAAAAAAAACTAAACCCTCAATGTTACTACTCTATTAGAAGCACCTGAGAAGGCTCTCTCAAATGAGAGCTTATAAATATCGGTCGAGTTGTGGCATTCTCTCCAAATGAACATTTACCTCTCCCCTCTCCCCTGGTTTAAAAAAATAGAAAAAAATGAAAAAAGAAAATTTTTCTAAGCTTACGTAGTTTATAATAAAAGGATTCTGGACATATCTAGATAGTGCCGATTTAAGAAGAGACGATTTTCTAATGTGGTGTTGTTGTACGCACCCTAATGGCCATCTTCCGAACTTGCCGAATAATTTTCAGCGACTTTCTTTGGCCGATTTACGTATTAGCATTTTTCCCAATGTTGTATAGCATGCACACACACACGTACAAACACACACGCATGCACCCACGCATACAGGCACATAAGCACACAGATAGACACGCACACAGGCACACATATGCACATACGTACCCTCGCGCACAGGCTCACACTCACACATGCACACACGTACACACGCATGCACGCACACACGCACACAGGCACACATGCTCACACGCAGTTACACACGCACGCACACACGCCCACACAAATACATACACACACGCATGCATGCACGCACGCATACAGGTACATACGCACAGACACAAAGGCACACAGGCACAAATATGCACATACGCACACACGCCCACAGGCTCACACTCACACACGTACACACGCACGCACGCACACACGAATACAGGCACACTCAATACTCGCATACACGCACACACGCACACACACGCACATACACATACATGCACACACGCAGTTACACACGCACGCACACACGCCCACACGAAGACTCTCACACACGCACACATGTACACACAAATAGCATAGGCGATCTTGGCAAAACTTGGGCAAACGTTGTAAAATCAGCTAAGTCGGTCTAGAGATGGTGAAAAACAGTCGATTCCATAACCTTCTATTCCTACATGTGTGTATGCAGTTTTTGATTTTGTAACGCGACGTTTCGGAAGCGGATTCTGCTGTCGTCATCAGGTTTAGTTCTGATAAGGACTGATCTCGCAGTTGAATCGAATTTATTTACTTATATTTATTTTTTCCCAAGCACTTGTCTACTCTCATATTCGAATTTGGTAATTTTTCACTTTCAAGTCTTTTTCTGCTTCTGAGTTGTACATTTTTTAGAACAACTAGAATATATATATATATATATATATACTATATATTAGTAAATATTGTGCTATTTGGCATTAAAGAATTACATCAGTTTCTCGTCGATATTTCGTTTTGGTCTGCTTGTATAGAAATAAACGAAATAAACATTTATTCATGATTCGGACGCGCCTGTGGTAACTAGATATGTAAAACATTGTTAGGTAAACTGCCCTTTATGTAAGAGCCATCAAAAAATTTTAACCAGTGACATATCAAAGTAATATATAGGTATTTGCAATTTCAATTTTGAGAAAACATTTAAATTTTGAACAAAAAGGTGTTCTCAATACGTGCAAACTTCGCTCTAAATGCAAATATTTTCGATTTAATAGTTCTTTAATGTTCCGTATTAAAGTACACGCATTTATTATGTAAATTAATCCCAATTAATAAATAATTAAATTCTCAGACGAGAGAGAGAACGGGCTACTTGTGTTTATACGTGGGAAACCTTCAACTTCGTTATTTAATCTGGTGTGCACTTCTTTTACAGTAGCAAAATTTCCTTTAACGTAAAAGTCTAACACCATGGATCTAACAACATCTGGAAGATACTCCTCTATAGTAATAGGGCGTCTAGTACTGGTCCTTGGATTAGTAATACCATTTTCATATTTTTCTTCACCCAATACTCGATAAACGGAGGGCTGGTGGATGTTAAGACACTTTATCGTGCGTTCAATAACTTTATTCACATCTTCAGATAATCCACGCGATTTCTCTTCGTAAAAATATTTTTTGGAATTAAATATTAGCCCCTTTCCGCCAGTGTAAAAGGTTTGTCATTTTGAAAATATGTTCACCAACTCAACCGAACTTCTATAACAGTAGTGTGGTAACTAATAAGATATTCGTAAGAATTTCACGTTATTTCTGAAAATATATTACTCCTAAGAACATTACAATTAGTTGTAATATAACAGAAGGTGCATTAAATAGTCATTATTTATATAATTTCACATTCTACACAATTATTTGTTGATTTTTGTAGTTTACTATTTATTGTTTCTGCTGTCCTTATTCAATATGTACCTTATATTGTATAATATAAACAAAAAAATGCTTGTTCTCATACCAGATGTCTTGATTAATATTCTTAATAAATCGGTCGATAAAATAATATCATTATTTAATTAACGTTTATTTTAGAAGTGTGAAGCTCGCGTTCGTGCATCACGCATGCGACGGCATTCGTATTGAGTCGTCAATCGGAAGCTCGTCCAACGTAGCCCGTTTTCTCTCTCGTCTGAGAGAATTGGGATTATTCTACATAATAAATGCGTGTACTTTAATATGGAACGTTAAAGGATAATTAAACCTACATGTCGGTCCACTTAAAACGAAAATATTTGAATTTAGAGCACGTATCGAGAACACGTCATTTTTTTTCAAAATTAAAATATTTTTTCAAAATTTGAAATTTCACTTACCTTTAAATTACTTTGATATGTCACTGGTTAAAATTTCGTACATTTTAAACCAACATAAGGAAGCTAAAAGTACTGAAACCGATTACATGTAAACACGGGCCGCAAAACTATATTTTTTATGATAATTTAATTTTTAATTTACATAGTTAAGCGTCTAAAAAATTGATATTTTCTGAGTGTTATATATCTACAGGGCAGATGTCTGCCAAGTTTCAGATCAATTGGGCTTACAATAAAAAAGTTGTAATCGTTCAAACTGGCCTATCTTGCTTTTTGCAACCGATAGTGGGTATTAGTAAACCCATCTTCAAGCATACTTTGGAGATGATACAAAACGTCTCTATTTTTGTTTATGGATGGGAAAAGGGATTACGAGAAACAAAAATTTTCATCGTAATGTGTTTTCTGACGAAGCAACCTTTTGTACCAAGGGAAGGTTTCGTCGCAACATGTTTGATATTGGAGTGCCACTAATCCTAATTTTAGAGTTGCGAATAAGCATCAATATTGGGTTAAATTTTTCTTACCATGGAATAATAGATCCATATTTTTTTAATGATAACGTTAATTACCACTCATACCTAGATACGTTGAGAAATTTTCTCCGCAATGGTTTAAGTGATTTACTTCTTGATTATCGTCGCTCAATTTATTTTCAACATGATGGCTGTGCGGCCTATTATTCTCATATTGTTGTTGACTGGCTAAATCGCAAATTTGGGGACAACAGGAGTGGCAGAAATGGTTCTGTTTTATGGCCCCCAAGGAACCCTGACTTGACAGTTTGGTGGGGGCGTTTAAAAGAAATTGTTTACAAGGAACACACTAAGAGATGCTATTGCATCTTTAACAATTCAAAAATCCGCAACAGTTATGAGCTACGACTTAAAATTGAATTGTGTACTTAGAGGGGGTGTGTTAATCGAATAGTTAAAAATGTTGCTGGTTTAATTTTTTTTTCGATTTAAGGACACACTGTATTAATATTGAAAATTTGATTAAAAATTTGTTCGTTACACATCAAGCACAATTTTTTATTCCTTTGTTATTTATTTCGTAAAATTAATAAATCTTTCTTCCGTTGTTTTTATTTTATGAACACACTGTATTAATATTGAAGACTTGATTGCAGATTTGTTTGTTATAAATCAAGCACAGATTTTTATTGCTTTGGCAGTTTTTGTAAAACTAAAACAAAATTATAAAGTTTTCGTTTTAACGTAATGTTATAAAATAGTGGTAATGGTAGTCGTATAAAATTTAATAATAAATAAATAAATGTAAAATAAATGAGTGTAAAAATGTTCTCCGAAACAAATCGTTAAACTAACTGGAGATACTAACCATTCACCGCAAATAATGCCTTTGTCCCAGTCAGTAGTAAGGTGAAAAAGAACGGAAACCAACCATGACCTGAAGGGTCAGCGGGGGAACCCAGGAACAGTAGTTTAAAGTAGGGTGGTTCTATCTTTTGATTTGCTTAATTACCCCAAATTCTACTGTGTTATTTTCACTTAACATCAATATAAAAAATTGCAATGTAACACTAATAAAATGATCTCGGACGCTAAGTTATTTTTATAATGCTCGGAATAACTAAACCAAGTTTTACAATAAAAATTTTATCAAAATGTAAAAATAAAAAATATACAGACTATGTTTATTAACAGTTAAAATGATAGGGTTAAATAAAATATATCTTAAATTTTAGCCTTAAGTTACTAAAAATCATTAAACATTAAATACCTGTTACAAAATATAAGCTTCTTGAGAACCCCTGGTATTATAAAAATAATGCAGAAATGCAAACCAAGATGACGTAATCCTTGTGTCAATGTTGGGCAATATATTGCAATAACAGTGCTTTTATGTTGTCAACCACACCCAAACTGGAATTTTATTTCTTATAAATTTATCTTTATGGTATTGAATAATCCGTTTATTGCTTTTTCTTGAAATTTTAATGCAAAACTTGCAATCATAAAATGAAAGCGTACGTCAAAGTAAAATTAAATGCGTACGTAAAATGTAATAAAAGTGTAAATCAAAGTAAAAATAAAAGAAAAGAAAGTGCCTGCAAAGAGCAAACGTTTTAATTTTTGTATAATGCGTTATAATATATCTTACCATTAAATTAATGGCACTTTCACAAAATTTAGGTGGAAACCAAAACAAAAACTTCCTAACAACACAACTTTCATCAGGAAGTGAAAAATGGATGCTTTGAAATTTGACGATGTAGTCGTGCACGAAAAGATTTGCGCAAAGAATTAAGTCAACGATGACGTATTGTCCGATAATATTTGAGCAGAAAAATAATTTAAAGGTGCAGTATAAACCATTAAGAAGTATATACACTTAAGTTACACCAAAATGCAAATTAAGTTGCCTACCACATCATTAAAAATGTTTCTTAAATTTACAACTGAATGAATGAAGAACCTAAATTACGGTATATTTTAATACAACTCAAAATGGGTTGTTACAATGTACGTAAAATTTCGATGAAACCAACTTACTCAAATCTGGGTGAAATTTGGCACGTTTCCATTATTTTGAATTCCTTTCAATTTTTTGATATCTCTTTCAAAAAGAATACTTTACTCTTACGTAACAATATTTTACATATCTAGTTTGCAACGTCCCCCAGGTACCGTATCTTGAAAAGCGTAATTTGAACTTATTTGCAATGTTGCAAATTCAAGAACCAAACAATCGCTAAGTGATTTATCTTGATTTGACTGACAACAATATCACTGTTACTGAAATTAATTGCCTGCCTTACTTTAACTTTCGGGCAATAATTAAAACCTTAGAATTTATTTTCAAGTTTAATTCAATTTTAATTACTCGCAAACCTCAAATCTGATCAAAAGAAGTGACCGTCTAGTGGTAAATACGTTGTGCTATCTAAATTAGATAGGCTGGATGAGGTAAGTGCTTCACGAGTGGCAGGTAAAAAAATTAAACTACTCAAATTAAAATCAACGGGCGTTGCACAGCGTGGTTCACCCCGTTAATATGCTATTGTGGGAAAGAACCACCAATAAAACCCACTTTATTCATAAATAAGTAATTGCACAAGCACATTAATAAATCAAATAACACAAAAAAAATTATGAAATGCTTAAATATATAACAAAACACCATTCAATCAGGCTAAGGGCATACAAAATTATAACATTAAGAGAAAATGAATAAAAAACGGTTTCGTTACACAGAAACACAAAAAAAAACACAATTGTGTCATAAGTAATCAAAATAAAAATCATAATAAAAATCGTAATGTCAAACATGTGGCCATTTAAAACCAATCATGCCGGTCTGTAAGTAAATAAGCACATAAAATAATAAAGCAGATTATGGTACATATAAAATACAACAACAGCAAAATTTCATAGGCTATAATAAAGTTTAAGGCAAGGACAAAAGAAAACAGACAAGGAATCTATACGCACCCAATCGTTTACTGACCAACAAAACACAAAATACAGAAATAAAATAACAATAAAGGAGATACAAAGAGAAATCAGCTCGCAGGCAAACAATTCTACTTAAACAAACTGACAAAAAACTCATTAAAACAAAACCTTTGCAAGTGTAAGTTATAAATATATCACAACATCGTAACCGCTGTATAAGTTGGAGTGCGTTACAAAAATGCAGTGCTCCTTTCTCCGGTTACACACTCATCTATACAACAATAAAAATAAAATTCGAGGTATTGAATGGTTATCTAATCGCGGGAGAATGTACACGCTTGGTAATTGCCTTTTACAATCATTAACCAAAGCGGTATCATATACCCGTTCATCAGCCCACCTCTACACAAATATAAACAACAACCAACAATGCTAATTCGCACAAATACCAGAGTTATAGCGTCCTGTACTGTCTTTTATTTCAGCATATTTCAGCTTAATGTTTGATTCTTTTAATACGTTACATAGGCTGGTAAAATGGTCGGCTGCAAGATTTCATTTATATAAAAATACATACTTACACTAGAATAAATATTCCCTTAATTGATCACGGACACAAATTGTTAACATATGCGAAAGAAAAGCCAACTTAGTGTTGGCGAGTTCAAAAGAAGAATGTACACGCCAGAATTATTTTAAAGACAAACTGTTTACAATGAGGTATTTAATTAACCCAAAAATCGATCTGGCTCGATTAACACTCTAACTGCCCCCCCTTCGATTTCAAAACTAACTATATCTAATCCCGAAAAACCACCCTCGTTTTCAAAAGTAATAAAAAAACAGGAAACATTAATTTCCGTTGGAACACTTTCATATTAATTATTGCACGACATCTTAATTTTAAAAATATGCATTCTTTCATAACAAACCCTACATTTCTCTCTCGAGTTTCCAAGTAACAAAGATATCTTTTGATCGCGGTCTGTACCGCTATAATTAATCATTAGATCAATAACATTTTTACATCAAGAGCGCGCATAAGAAATTCCAATGATTCGTTACGCTGCTTCAGTAAAGCATTTCTAAGCGGGTACTTGCCACTCACCCCCAACATGTGTTTTATAACCCTAGACAAATATCAGTTACAAACAATCCCAAATTCCTTACATAAAAATACATAAATAAAATATTTTGAAAACAGCAAATTACGCCGTATTATTAAGATATTAAAAATCCACTAATTATCTTTTCTATCGCGGTAATAATGGCGATTTGACAAACGTTTATTACAATAATGAAATTTTCGCGGTCCGCTACCTACAAGTTACCACACGTGCGTACTAAACATAAATACATTTTTAATTCGGTGAAAACTAATTTCTATACAAGCAGACCAAAACCCCATACAGTTTTTTGAAATAAAATTTTTTTGTTATTTTGCCCTTTTGTAAACTCAATCCGGGAAAATATTATATATTGTGGATGACGTAGTAGTTTATTGCGCATGTTGCGCCGTAACCTGTTGCGCGGGTGCATTACGCTTAAGTTTTTCGCGTATTATTGGGATTTACAAGTAATTCATTTCTACACGAGCTTGGTTTATCGTAATTTCTGCAACGTAGGTGGCTTCTTTAAGTTTTCGGCAATTTTTATTCTCATTCTTTGCCACTATCTGTATGTTATTCTATTGCATGCGGTGGTCTTTCTTCCAGACATGCTCGGCGATTCTTGATCCTTCGATTTCGCCTCAGCGGATGTAGTTGTTGTGTTCCTGAGTTCTTACTGTGGGTGGTCCACTGCTCTCTTTTATACATGATCTGTCGTACTAGCTTGTATACATAGTTCTTGGAGAACTAGTCTTCATTGGGTGGTTTGGTTTTGGTTATTATTTCCTTAGGCGTTCTTGTCGATTTGAAGGCAGTGCGTATCTTATGTTTGTGTGCCTGGTTGATATGGTTTTGCCGCTATGTATTTAGATTCTTTTTTTAGGTTACCATTTCTTTGTTTAGGTTAGGTGTTAGATCGGAGGAGCTATTTCCTGTAACTGTTTTAGTGATACTTTCATTTTCTTTTGACAGGTACTCTTGTTTCGAGCATATTTCTTTAGCTATGTCTATCTTACACGGCTAATTTCACACTTTTGTGTAGGTAGTGTAGTTACCTCCCCGTGTGGTTGGGTTTCCTGTACACACGTATGAAAGTGTTTTCATTCCTGTGTACATATACTTCCAGGAATGGGAGTTTTGTTCCGACTAAGTTCCATTGTGAATTTTATGAAGAGTGCGCGGTTGTTTAGATGACTTAGGAATTCATCCAGCTTACACTTGTCGTGTTCCCTTTCTACGAAGGTATGATCCACGTATCTAAGATACATCTTTGACCACATCTTTCCATGCATATATTGCTCACTATGGGTGATACTGGGGAACATATCGCTATCCCAAACTCTTGTTGGTAGAATTTATCTTTGGCTTTCATTATTTCGTGTTTTCTTAGAGTTGCATGCTTTCGTCTAACGTTTCATCCTTTTCCAGCCTGTCCCTTATGATTGTCGTTGGACACGTTTGTAAATAGGCTCACGATGTCGAAGCTTACCAATATTTCTTTGTGGTTGGGTTGAAAGTTTCTAATGGTGGTTATGAAGTGCTGCGTATTCTTGACCATAGACTAGGTTTTTTCCTATAAGGGTGTGATGACGCCTAGCAGATAGTGTGCTAATGGATGATAAGGAGAATTTCTCGAGCTCACAATTGATCTCAGAGGAATACCTTCCTTGTGGATATTTAGCAAGCCGTACAGACGCAGAAGTTTATTGTAATGTGGGGTATGTTTATTTTTCTGGTATTAATTATTCTAAAATTTCAATACACTTTCACACCATGTAATAAAGTTTACAGTACAGATAATCCACAAAAGGCAAATTAAAACAAAAAAATTAAAAATTTTAATAAATAAAAAACAATGAATAAAACACTAATGAAGTATTTATAACAATATACAAACAAACCACTGCGTTACTGTTATTATTTCTTCAAAATTTGTATATTTGAATTTACGAGTGAGTTGAACATTACAGTTTGTTTTAAAACAATGTTTAAAACATAAATTAAATATTTATTTTAAACTCGGTTTCGTGAACAAAATATGTATAATGAATTGGACAGCTTAATATTAATGAAACGTCAATCCATTTGAAAGTTTATTAAAAAAATTTTTTGTTCCACCAAAGAAAGAAAACCGTAAATAACTAAGCTCGATTATTTATTGTGTTCATCCTAAATATAGACATTAAATTAAACATTTTGAGAAAATAAATAATGATTTTAAATAGCAATTTACAGAAGATAAAATAAAATCTACACATTTTTGTTTAAATTTGTGCTGTTTGATGTTAATTAACCCAGTTTCTTACAACATACTTGTTTACTATATTTTTTTTATTGCCTTTTTGTACAAATTAATAATCGCAATGATACGAATACACTTCCTTTGTACATAATAATAAAATTGCTTTCGTTGTGAATTTCGTTTAGACTCACTTCTTTTTAATTATCTACAGAGGAAACGCATAATTGGTTTTTATTATGGAAGTTATTGACCTAATAAGCAAACCCTACAGCTCGAAAGAAAATTATTAACTAAGAAAATATTTTTCTCTGAAAGTGACTTTATTAAAACCATAAAGAACGACTCGTAATGTGTTTTCACAACTGAATTTTACTTATTCGTGAATTTCTTTCTAAGATTCTGCTAGAATTTCGAGTATTATTCTTGCACTTACAAAAACATTAAGCAGTAATTTCAATTTACATAAACCCAGACTTTAAAATGTTAGTTTTATATTAAACGTTATACAGGGTGTCACTAAGAAAGTGTCCGTAAATGCAGGGACGTACAGAACTACTAAAAATAGGAAAAAAGCGTCATCTGAATATTAGTCCGGAAATCTTCAGTTTGTGAGATATATTGCGGTAAACTTTTTATCGTACCACGTACATTTCTTACGATAGTGGGTTAAAATTTAGTACGTGAATAGTAGGGAGAGTCGAAGAATTAGTAGTGATTAGGAGCCGGTTCTGGACCAAATCAAGGTCAGTCGCCCTCTGGTGGTGAGAAATGTAAGCTTTTGAATCTCTTCAAGGTCAAACTTTTGGCGGGAAATTTAAATTTTTGGAGCTCGCTAAAAATAAAAATTGTATTGTCATCATCATATTACAATTCTTAGAAGTCTAAAAATAGAGTGGTCAAGGTGAAAGATTATTTACCTGTAGGGGTATTGTATGACATTTCTTAGAAGTATAAAAATAGAATCAATTCATGAAAACAAGCAGAATGCGAGTTATTGTCTATGCTAAAAAGTAGATCAAATGGTGCTTATATTGACTAAATTGAGTCAAGGTGAAATAATCTTCTAAACTAAAAGTAGGTGGGTATTTAACAAGTTTAAACGTGTGATAGGTACTGAAGTCAAGGACGTATTTTTGTGATATAAACTATAGCGAGGTGTGTTGAGATCAGTCAGTTAGCAACTTGTAATTGTTAAACATGGAATTAGCAGGGTTAAACCAAAGCACCTATTGTAAACTTTTTAAAGAGTGCATGTGACCTCAGGATATCAAAAAAGTATAATGTGATTAATGTGACAGTAATTAGTACTAAGTATGGTGAACGTATAGTGATGGAAATGGATGCTTTTAAATGTATATTACCTCAACGCTTTAATGAGTATTTGAAAGAAGAAACTCGAATGGAGGAGTGTGAAACGCAACTAAACGCGAGGGATGTCTTCATGAGTAGTTTGGGCGCAGTAAGTGAAAATAACAAACATAACATTTTGTTTTTAACAGTAGTGCCACAACCCCACGTCATGATTTAACTAAAATCATTTCTTAAACAGCGTTTAGTCCTAGTGCAATTGCAAGCAAGTACAGTCATAATGCAGGCAGCAATAAGATAATTTCTGGAACGATCCAAACTCAGAAGTTCACCCTTATATATGAAGAGAAACATGATGAAGGTTATTCTTCTAACACTGACAGGCACCCATATGATTTATCTGAAGTATATAAACAAGCAGCTAATGAATACTTAATCGATTGTATTTATCATAAACTATCGAGCGATACTCATCATGCAAAACATATGGAAATCGAATACAGTACGCACCTCAAGCTTGCACCAGTAGTGCGTGTGGGGTGTGGTACCTGTGATCAAAGCATTAATGTAGTGTTGGATATGAAGGAATGGAACGAGTTTCTAAGATGGCATTCATATGTAGAATTATAGTTTTTATGATCCCAAGAAATTGAAAATAAAATTGATTGGTCAAATGTAAACGAGGATGAAGATATAATCTATGATCAACATTATGGATCTCTGTCTATCACGACATGATTTAACTAAAATCATTTCTTAAACAGCGTTTAGTCCTAGTGCAATTGCAAGCAAGTACAGTCATAATGCAGGCAGCAATAAGATCATTTCTGGAACGATCCAAACTCAGAAGTTCACCCTTATATATGAAGAGAAACATGATGAAGGTTATTCTTCTAACACTGACAGGCCGCCACATGATTTATCTGAAGTATATAAACAAGCAGCTAATGAATACTTAATCGATTGTATTTATTATAAACGATCGAACGATACTCATCATGCAAAACATATGGAAATCGAATACAGTACGCACTTCAAGCTTGCACCAGTAGTGCGTGTGGTACCTGTGATCAAAGCAATAATGTAGTGTTGGATATGAAGGAATGGAACGAGTTTCTAAGATGGCATTCATATGTAGAATTACAGTTTTTACGATCCCAAGAAATTGAAAATAAAATTGATTGGTCAAATGTAAACGAGGATGAAAATATAATCTATGATCAGCATTATGGATCTCTATCTAGCAATCTTGGTATTTATTATAATTGGAAATTGATTAGAGGATATGATAGAATTTTGAGAACTGTTATGATAGAAAACTACAACTGCTGTTCTTGCACATTCAATTCACATAGTATAGAATAACTATTCAATTTAAAGGATATAATAAGCTATAGATATGAATTTCTTGAATCTTACAATCTGGTGTATTTTTATGAAAAGTTCATACAAAATTTTGTTGACTACCGTCGTTTTCGTGAGAAAGAGTTCCGTGGTGGTGATGATGACATTCATAAAGACATTGATGATGTTATAAATGCTAAGTATAATATTAAATCACATAACACTGCATGTTTAATGGAAATATTGTATTATCGTCCTGCTTATCTAATGTATAGCATTTACTAAATAAAGAAATCACTATTTGTTTTTCTCAATTTAGGTATAAATTCCCCGTTTTATCCATCCAGGTAAACAATGTTAGTTGAGAATCGAAAAGTGGTTGGTGGTTTAGTGGATGCTCTAATCAATAAACTTCCGGTTGAATTGCATTTACCTGGTTACCAGTATTGCGCTCCTGGTACAAAGTTAGAAAAACGGCTCGCACGCGGTGACTCCGGTATTAATCAATTATATGCTTAGTGCAAACTTTACGATATCAGGTACAGAGATTACAGAGATTTAGATAGTAGACATACAGCAGATAAATTTTTACAAAAAAAGTTTGGGGACGCTTTAAATCATCAGACGCAACATTAGGTGAACGAACTGCAACTTTAGCAGTCAGTACCGCCATTAAAGCAAAGAGGAAACTAGGAATGGGGTGTAAACGTCGATTTAATCTGAAGAAGAAAAATGCAATGGCGGAAATTTATTGCATTTACGACAAACAATAGCTAAAAAAATTAAACCTAACGGAAATTTCACAGGCACAATAAAATCAGTTCTTTCCACGGCAAAACGTGGTAAAAGTTTAGGAGGAACGAAAAACATTAAAGTTCCTAGAGTAATTCCCCTACCTAAACAAGGAGAGTTTTTAACATTTCTTATTCCGTTATTCGCAGGATTATCAGCAATCGGGGTTTTAGCTGGTGGTGCATCAGGAATTGTTAAAGCAGTCAATGATGCTAAAATTGCTAAAAAATTGCAAGAAGGGACATCGCGCCGTAATCGCATGATGTAACCGATCGCTATAGCCTCCATGATTGAGAAAGGCGGTGCACTATTATAATTACAACCAAGATCAAGAGTTTAATACAATTATTTGCGGACACCTATCCCTACAATTTTTATATAAATAATCAGCACAACATCAAATTTTCTGAGTTATGTCACTAACATTCAGTTTAGAAGGTATTGGTAACACAGCTAGCTACAACTTCTATCCACCGATAGAGCTAGATTTTGGGAAGAAATACGTTATTGGATTGGTTGGATTTTACGGCTGCAACAGCATTAGAAATATCTACACAGGCAACGATAGATTTTATTTTGGAACAAATCCATCTCATTTGCAGGTAATTAATATTCCACACGGTGCATATGGGTTAGATGAAATTAGCTATTATCTAAAATCTAAAATACCTACTGAAAAGTTTATCATTAGAGCAAACAACAATACACTTAAATGTGAGATAAACAGTTCATTTGAGATTGATTGTACTAAATAAAATTGCATTGGCCGCATGTTAGGGTTTGAGTCTAAAATATTAGAACCAATCAAATATTTTACGTACATCTGCGTTAGACATCCAAATACTTAAACACACTAATCTACAAGTAGAGTACAACATTATAAAGGGATCTTATCGAAACGGGAAACCTGATAAGGTATTTATATGAGATTGATGTTTCAGTTCCACCAGGTTATCGTCTAGATAAAACTCCAAGCAATACTCAATTCTTAGTAGTAAACACTGACATAATTAGTAACATAACAATTAATTTGACTAATCAAAAGGGTGGCTTAATAGACTTTGGTGAAAGTGAACCATTCACAGTACGCTTAGAACTAAAAAAACATGGGTCAGACAATTAAATCAGGACCAATTCCATCTTTCAAAAATTCACAAAGGACATCATCCCTACAGTAAGTCATTAATTAGCCATCAACCTTCATTGCGGTTAACATGTGCAGAAAAATACTTTTTAACGTTAATTGGTTTAAAAGTTCTCACCCACAATGGCAAAATCGTTAAACGTCTTTCAAAACGTACATTTTGATGATACAATAATTAAATCAGATATTCACATTTATCTTCCGTATGAATCTTCTGAAAATGGACCTTCCGAAGAAATACGCATCTTAATTCAAAGTCAAGAGCTAATTACGGCCACTTATGATAGTTTTCTGTACATAGAAGGTAAACTTGAGCTCAAAAAAGAGGATGAAAGAAAAGCATGCAGCTTAACCAACAATTTCCCGAACTTTCTTTCGTTATGGTTATGAGTTAGGTGGTCAAAAAGTGGATGTTTGCAGAAATCCAGGTATAACATCTTCGCTTAAGGGATATATTTCTTGTACGGCAAGCAAAAGCAAAGCACTAAGCCAATTGGGATGGTCACCAAAGAATGAAGAACCTTTACAAGTAGAAACCGATGTGAAAAATGGAGAAAAATCTTTTACAGTATGCATACCATTGAACATTGAACCACATATTTGGAATAATAGAGGATTGTCGTCAGGTAATCGTGAATATGAGTAAAAAGTTGGTTTTAATTCGAAGTTAATGCCGCAATAACCTTAAATAAAATTCAATCGAAAGTACCACACTTAACACTTAGTGATGCTGTGAAACTTAACTTGTTTCAAGGGATCAATAAAAATTCTATTATTACTGTTCCATTTCGTCAATAGGAGTTATATAAATTACCTTCTTTAAAACAGGCAACCTCAGACATATGGCCAATAAGGACATCAACACAACTGGAAAAACCACGTTGGATAATTGTTGTATTCCAAGAAGGTAAAGGGTACACAAAGTCAGCAAAGGCCGGAAATTTTGATCACATTAACATCAGAAATCTTAAAGTACATCTGAATTCTGAGTATTATCCATATGAAGCAATGCATTTGAAGTGCTAACCAATACATACCTGCCTATCGCAATTTTTTGAAATTTCGATGTGATTACTATATTGAAGATGATAAAGATGCATTATTCAACGATTCCGAATTCAAATCATGTCCAGTATTTGTAATGGACTGCTATAAACAAAATGAATCCTTAAAAAACTCAACAGTAGACATCAAATTGGAAATGGAATCTCTAACACCTTTCGCTAATGGAATTGTTGTCTATGGTCTTATCCTCCATGACGCTATTGTGCAGTACAGACCACTCACTGGGAAAGTGAAAAAGTTATAGTTATTGTAATATCGCCTAGTACATAGATAAAAATGTTGTAATTATGCGTTTAGTTTCATTGCATCCACTAAAGGTGAAAGTAGTTGCTCAAAAACAAAAACTCTCAATTCAAAATCATGACTTTGATGAAAAGTCTATTACTTCAAAACGTGGTGATTTACTTCCTAATAGTTTACGTGGTATTATATGTGGCCCCTCCAAATGTGGTAAAACAAACGCAATGATCAGTCTGTTAACTGAGAAAAATGGCTTGAAATTTAAACATGTATCAAAACAAGTATAAACTTTTAGGAAATCTTACTTCCAATGAGGGAGATAGGTTACTTTACCTTCAATGTTAATCAAGATGTGATTGACCCTAATTGTTCAAAATCAAACTCTATTTTTACCTTCGATGATATCGCTTATGGGCAGGCATAACTATATTGACTTTTTCTATTTGGGTCAAACTTACAGTAAAATTCCAAAGCAATTAATTCGTGACAATGCGAATCTGATTATATTAGTTGAGCAAGATGAATTAAACTTAAAACATGTGTATGAGGATCATATAAGTCCCATCATAAGCATGAAATAATTTCGGGACATGTGTTCAAAGTGCTGGGTAGATCCGTTTGGTTTCATGGTCATAAACAAGGATGCTGAAGTTAATAATGTTCGCTATAGGAAAAGATTTGATGAATATATAATACCTTAAACTGATCTGTTTAGGTATTAACAGCTATCTGTTCGAGGTAAACCGGTATCTGTTCAGTAAACCCGCTTTGCTACAATGACTAACAAGGAAATGATATTAAACGAAAAAATTATTCAAGCTCATAAAATAATACAGCAGAAGTATAACAGTATTAAAAGTGCTCGCATTGATAATGAAAGAACATTTGAAAGTACTTATAAACCCCTAATAGAGCCTCTAACTGAAATAGTAAATAAAATCAATCCAGATAAAAAACACCTAAACAGGAGCCCATTGGCGTTAAACCCAAAAAACACCCCTATTCATATTTCCGAGAAAGCACGCTACTATCCCCACTAGCCCGCTAGCTTAAGTTCAACGGACTCCAGGCGTCACTCCATTAGGTGAATCAAGAAAGGGTGCTACTAGCCCACTAGCTCAGCTTCCGTTTTTTCAAACAAATCCTCCTCCAGGTCTTCGTACACCATATTTCTTAGATAGATCTTGTAGGAGAGATTAATACTGAGGAAGAAGAAGGACCTCTTAGTGTCACAGATGATTCTATTACCCGTAATGAACCCATCTCAGAAGAATTTCTCGAGCACTATCATAAATTACCTCGTATATACGTTGAACGTATTATGATGGATCCTGAAGGTGCTATTGATCATCCTTATGGAGTACACTATGATACCAAAACTGACAAATGGACAATTGGTAATAGTCCCATTACAATTAAAGGAAACGATTTGGTTATTACAGGTGTCATTGTATAAAGGGACTCCAGGTTTATATAATCTGCTTGTTGTGAACGAACCCAATTTAAATCTAGTAAATTCAAAAGATAGAAAATGTTATAGAATTATTTTAGAAGCTACTAATGTTGCAAGGAGAGATTATGACGTAAGTGGGCAAATTAGAGAGAGCCGCGCAAAAAAGTATTCACAAATTATCAAACCCTTGCTATCATCATCATCACCCACAACCAAGGGAGGTGGAGCTATCTTTTTTAAGGAATTAACAAATAGGTCGATTGAATATAAATATTGGAGTGATGTACTTGAACTAATTCGTGATCTAGAGGTATTGTGGGCAGAACAATTGGCAGGGAATAGAAGTGTCGTGAATGACATAATATCAGTTGTAGAAGAACTGTATGAAGACGGGTACATTGAAAAAGCAAACAGCCGTTTTTTAAACAGTATAAATTAGAATGAATTGATGTGGACATATCATAACTAAAATGACCTTTGACAAATTTGGACGTTCACATGTCCAGTAGCAATTCAAGAAATTAACCCCTCAGTTTAAACTGATTGATGATAATCAATTTGATATCGATAATTGGAGACTCAGCAATGTTTCCAGCCCCATAGATCCTCAAGATGTCATCACTAAGCAACGCTTGTCTAGCGTTGGAGCAAAAACTGTAACAACTTAAAGAAATTGTGGATAAATAAACGAAGGCGCACAATAATTAGAGGTTTTGATGACCTTTGGTAAGCAGATTTGGCTGAATTTAACACATATGTCAAACAAAATAAAGGCTATAAGTAAATATTAGTGGTTATCGACTGTTTTTCGAAATACTTATAGACTAAAGGATTAAAAACGAAAACAGGTCAATAAGTTACCAAGGCCATGCAAACAATTTTCAAGAAAGGACGGAAACCTACCAATTTGCAGAAAGATGCAGAAAAAGAATTCTACAATGAGCATTTTACTAAACTAATGCGGCGTTATGGAGTCAATCATTACTCCACCTATAGCACAAATAAGGCTGCAATTACGAAACGTGTTATCAGAACCATTAAGGGTGCTCTATATAGGTCATTCAGCCTACAAGGTAAATACAACTGGATTAATGCAATTGATACCATTAGCAATGATTATAACAATCGTAAGCATAGAACTATCGGATTGAAGCCCAAAGACGTCGGTAATCATACAAAGCTAGAGGCTTACACTCACATAAAAATATTCGATTGGAATCGATATTTTGTGGGTGACAGTACGAATCAATAAATTTAAAAGTATTTTCACCAAAGGATACACACCCAATTGGTCTAGTGATCTATTTAAGATTGTGAAAGTTCGCATTATTAACCCCACTACGTACATGCTGGAAGACATGAAGTGAAAACCTGTACTCGGAGGGTTTTATGAACATGAATTACAGAAAACAAAGTATCCTGATGTGCATCTAGTAGAAAAAGTGATTCGCTCCAAGAATAAGTTATTCGTAAAGTGGTGGTGATTGAATGAAAGATCATGGATCAATAAGGATGATATTGTTTTAGAAAATTAGCTTGTAATTTGTAAAATAAATTACTTATATTAGTTATATAGTTTGCATAAAAGGATGTAGCTCTTAGATGAAATAAAACGCACAAAAAGATAACAGTATTTTATTTTTTAAATATAAATACTACATTTGTTTTTAAAATTTCATTATCTTATAAAGTGAACCTAAAGTACTATAATCACTTAAAATACTGGATGACCATATCCATGTGACCCTCATGTAATTCTATGGGATAGTCTAAATCACACTAGGCTATATAGCCAATTTCCGAATCATCAGGATGGTTTATTAAATCTAAAGTTTCAAAATTATCAACAAAAGAAAAATCGCCAAATGGTAGAAATTCTGACATGGTGGCTTCATATAAATTATTTACGCCGTAGTACATTAAATACACACTTTCGGAAGTGGGATCAAAGTTTCCACCATGTACTTATTGTTAGCTTTGGCATATCGATTAGAACATTGAGCCACCTCTTCTCCCAATAAACATTAGCGTATCAATGTCTGTAAATAGTTCTAACTGTACTTGTGTAATTTTAATCATAGCATCTAATGCCAAACCGGGGACTGTATAATAGCGCAGAGGGTCAAGCTTGTAAGTACTTAGACAAGTTTGCCGAAAGTTCTCAAAAATATCTGCTAAAAGTAGAACGTCTGCTTTTAGATACAAATCCGAGTATTCCCCAAACGATTTAATACTAAATTTGTTCTAAACATTAACTGTATGTGCAAAACTCGCATCATTGATTCCCTCATTAGTGAGATGACTTGGGAGGGAGTCTGAACTCGCTTAATTTATCCTAAGTTCGAGATATTCATAACGAAACACACCTTTGCGAACTAGTAGCGAAAATTCCTCGGCATTGTTACAATTAGCGTGGGTAATCATTTTTTTTACTATTTTCCAAATAGTCCTACAACTTTTCAATACTACTACCCATAAATCTGAAAGAGTCAATAAATCTAAACCTAATTTTAGTGCCTTGTATTACTTTCGTGAAAGTAATATATGTTTCTTTGTTTGTAGGTAGCATCGAAATCGCACCGTGAACAGTAGCTAATTCTCTTATGAGGAAATGTGAATGATAACCTGATAAATTATGAAATACGACTGGTAGAATGTGGGAGTCTTCATATTTTAGGTTACAATTCTGGTGTGATCCCTAACTTTTATATCATAATAAGTAAATGGTTTTCCGCAAATGTGGCAAATCGTGGTGCTTCCAAAGTGCTCAACCTGATTGGGAGTTAAAGTATCCATAGGAATTATTTCATTGATTATTGCGGTAGTCCAATATGTAATAATTTGAAGCTCTTTAACAAACCATTGAATGTAATCGTTTCCTCTACAAAGTCTAAATCGTGATAAAGAACCATTGTATGAACACTTCAAATAGTAAGCAATGCTGAAGGGTACATGTTTGGAGTGAAATATAGCATTATTATCGAGGTCCGTTAAATTTGTACTTTTCCAAAATACTTTCTAAATCTGCATAAATTACAAAAGGCCTTTTCTTGGAATGTGAAATTTTTGAACTGCAGAAACTTTTCTGCTCCACTAGGTAGCTTGACAGAGCATCGATTAAGTTGATGACAGTGAGTGATGTGTTTTTGTAGAACGTAATCTGAAGAAAAATGGTTCAAACATACATAAAAAATGAATTTCGTGTGCTCCTTATTCTATAGTTGTTTAGAAAAAAGAGCAGACATTTTTAATTCACGTGAAATGATAAACAGTATTATTGTTTGTATTAGTATCACTCGCAGCTTGATAATTAGCAGAAAGTACTAAAAGATTTATAGGTTGCCTCACACTATTTTGATTTTTACTTAATAGAGATGGTAATATGACTCTCCGCTTAATGCAAAACATATTAATGGAGAGGTTGTTTAACTGTTCAAATTTTTTTACATCATCTATTTTAATGGGGAAGGTAATTGAATCATAATTCAAAACATCCATAAAATGAACATAACTGTAAACTCTATCTGAATGATGTCGCACGGGATGTAATGCCGAAACAACGGCCTACAGGAAGCAATACGCATCGCTATTTTTAACATTCACTACGGCATGCTTTACTGATATGGAGTAAGGACTTTAACGTAAGCTGAAAGGCCACCTCTAACATAGCTATTAATATTCCCCTTAAAATGTAAAACTTCATGAAATGCCCAACCGGAATCCCTTTCGGAAAACTACTCTAATTTTTTTTTAATTTATAGTAAACGTTTGCATTATACCACTCACGTAAATTGGTTCCAATATCGATGACATAATTTTTTATTGCAAATGTTTTCAACTCGATAACATAATTTTGAGGGTGCATAAAATTGCAGACTAAATGGACATTCACCTTTAACATCGTTTGCCTTAGCATTACCTTAACCTTTCCTGCAAAACTATTGTATGCATTTTGTAAAAAAATAAGAGGGTCCTTGATGTTCGCTATATTGACTATAATTCCTGTTAGTAAGCTACCATTAAAACATGAATCTAGAGAGTACCAACATAATTTTGGTGTACGGTTTTTAGCGACATTGACAATTCTACTACCTGTTTTTTCTGAAGCGTTCTTTAACTGTTTAACTCTTATAAGATAACACTTTAACAATGATAAATTACTTTCGAGTTTAAGCAAATTTTCGCATGTCTCTAAATAAATTTTATTTTGAATTATATCTTGCAATGGCTTAATATTAGTGTTAATTATATGGATGTGCTTTACAAATTTATTTTTGGTTTTCAACAATGGAATAATACTTCTTTTTAAATCAACAATATCACTACTACTGGGTATACCCTTACTCATAGTTACCTTCAAAACTGTAGCCAACATTGCAAGAAAATATGAAGCATACGCGCTCTCGATTATGTAGTAATGGAAACGAATATCATATTTACTATAACTGATATGTAAAAATTAATAATTTAACTAACTATAGAAGTACTTTAGGTATACAATTGCAATTCTAGCCGGGAGTTCAATATACTAACTGTTCTTATTTGCTTATATAGTAGTATAAACCCAGAATTCAAGGTCAAAGCTGGTTATAATTTGTTGCAAGAGCTTCAGTGTTCATAGACAGATGCATATTTTGCACTTTGTAGCGTTTACTGGGAATATCTGTTAACCTTGACATCAATACTGTTCTCATGGCTTATGCTTGCAGAGGTCATACATTGCACTTTGTGGCGTTTACTAAGAATATGCATTAACTTAACCTTGCTGACATCATGCGAAATGCCTTATCATGTCTAAGATTATGCTGCATTCATCAGAGTTCGCCACCTTTGCTTGCCCAAGTCAGTTCATTGTACTAACCACTTCCACTTGTTATCAATTTTGTTAACGTTAACAGATCTATGCGTATATAATGTTAAATTTAATTTTACTTTTAATTCTTTAATTTTTCGTATCAACACCTCCAACCCCTTCTTTCGCTCAACAATAGTTAATACTTGTTCTTTTCTTGCGCTTATTATCTTGCATACTACCATTTTCGTCATTTCTGCTAATACTTAATCGTGCGCACCCAAAGGAAGCCTTTTATTATAAATTCACATCCTTCAAAACCGCTAACCTGGACAAAAATTTCTTCTTCTATCTATGAACGTATTCTATTTTTATACTTCTAAGAAATATCATATGATACCCCTACAAGTCAATAACCCTTGACCTTGACCACTCTATTTTTAGACTTCTAAGAATTGTAATATCATGATGACATTGCAATTTCTATTTTTAGCGAGCTCCAATAATTTAAATTTCCCGTCCAAAGTTTGGCCTCGAAGAGATCCAAAAGCTTACATTTCTCACCACCAGAGGACGAGTGACCTTTAATTGGTCCAGAATCGGCCCCTAATCACTACTGTAATTGTGTGCGACGGCTAATCGTGCGCATGACTATTTCCACAACCAGCTGATATAATTAGAAATCGTCATGCAGGCGTCAATTCTTGTGAAACCTATGTACTATCACATATTAGACGGGTTATCATTTCATGTTACTTATCCAAAATGGTCGTTTCGTTTAGTGCGCATGCCGTGTACTAGTAGGTGCCTCGGAGAAAATAAGCTCTAAGTATTTGAACTTCTACATTTTTTAATAATCGTGTGTGTTAATACATTGCTTCATTAATCTCCTTAACACTGATATATGTGGTTTAGACAAAAAAAAACGATTTTATTGTTTTAATGAAATGTAGAATCTGTCACCTTCGGTTAACCGCGCGCTGTGCGCATGATTAGCCACAATCATTTAGCATTGTTAACAATGCGTGTGTTTTAAATAATCGATCATATTTAGGTAATATTTTGCATTTTTGGAGATACCGAAATACCAACGTAAAACAAAAAAGGCGTAATGGGATTGAGAAACTGTGATTCAGGCCATAATATTTGTTGAATCAATACGACAGGCTGGTAAAAGGTTCAATATCCCAGATACGAAAAAGAAAAAAGCACATGACGATGGACTTGATATTGTAGAAGCACATGTGGGTAAGTACTGTGTCTTTTCATCCGTTCAAGAAGAGGCGTTAAAAGACCACGTTTTTAAGTTAGCAAAACTTTATGATGGAATGACTAAAGTTCAACTCTGCAATATTTAATGTAGATGAAACAGGAATTTCTACTGTACAAACACCATGCAAAAGACTCGGGCCGAAAGGTGTTAAACAATTTCTAGTGAAAGAGGGAAAACAGTTACTATTATGTGCTCTTTCAATGCTTCTGGAACCTGAAACCAATGTTCATATTTCCACGCATTAGAATGACGAATATTTAACCAACAATGGACCTTCCAATGCAATTTATTCCTGTTCAAGAAGTGGCGGAAGCAATGAAGAGCTTTTTCACAGATGATTAGAATATTTCAAAAGAACCGTAAAATCATCAAAAGATGAACCAGTAGTATCGATCCTGCACAATCACTCCAGTCATATTTCTTTACCAATTTATGACTATTGTAAAGAAAATGTCATCAATCTTCTTGCGATACCCCCCAATACATCCCATAAGCTTCAACCATTGGATGTAAGTTTTCATGGTTCATTAAAAGCAGCGTTTAACCGGCAATGTGACTATCAGTCAACAAGATTTACCTGCAATATTTAACTACATTGGATAAGTCCCAATCAGGATTTAGGACTTGTGGGATATGGCCTTATCAACCGGATAAGTTTACCGATAAAGATTTGCTACCAGCTACCCAGCACCTTCCAATTGTAGCCAATGACGAATTACCTTGTACTCCCTCTTCATACTGTACCGGGTGGCCAACTAAGAACGGCCGTCGGCCATATCTCAGAAATGGATTATAGCACAGGTTCGGGAGAAAAGTTTTTATAACAAAAGTGGCTTCGAGAAACGCCTAGAAATTATTTTCAGAATTGTAGATCCAGCGCTAGAGGGCGTATTTGACAGTTAAAATTTTAAAAAGTAAAATTTTTCAAAATTTACTCAATTAAGGGGCATATTAAATATTATTATCAGATTCCTCGACAAATTCTGCATATTTTCTATTTGACAAGTTTTAGTCTATCTCTTCAAATAAAGGGTGGGGAGAGTGGGAACCTTGTTACGAAAAACGCCTTTAATTCAGGTTCTGCTTGACCGATTTTAATAAACTTGATGTTGTTTGAAAGAGCTTTTGTTATACAATAGAAAATTTGTAAATTTGAAGCAATCTGATTAATAACATAAATGCTAGAGGGCGCTGTTTAATATTTTTCTAATATTGTGTTTTCTCTATACAATTTTAAATGGAAGCATAAAAATTTAAGTAGGTCTTTAAAAAGTAGACTAAATTAGTAATAAAACAGTGAAAACTGCAAGTCGATATCTTTTTCGTATCCTGAGATGTCGTAAGAAACAGGTAAATGGCGGGAATTGTTCTTCTAACGTCTAGTAGGCTAGTTCGCGTTAACAGAAATTATTAAATTTAACCTGGATGAAAAGATCTTACATTGGTCTGCAGTAATTTAAACTGTTATCATACTAATGTTATGGTTGCCGCTAGATTACCTAAATGTAATGCTGTCGCTACTAACAATGAGAACAAATTAAAAAATAATAATGTGATAAATCTAACATTTTTTTAATTATATAAGAATGATATATTTGTTTTCAAGCGATGTGTTGGTAAATCAAAAGCATAAAATATCAATAAAAACCGATATTTGCCCAGCAACAACAAATACAGTTTAAAATATGAATTAGATTTACTGATGACAACAAAATTAGTAAAGAGGGCCATGTAAGATATAAAATAAACTCCCTGATGAAAACAAGCAAGCTATGATTTTCACGCACATATCAAAAATTATTCATCGTGTTGCATTTAATAGACTTTCTTTATCTTTTCGTACCAAAATGATTCTTACAAATGAAGAAGCATTTGATATGTTGGTAGTTTATTTTGAATGTATGAGAAATGCAACCGTTGTTGCTAGAGTGTATGCACTGCAGTACCCAAACAGACGGCATCGCAGCAGAAGAGTTTTTCTCCGACTCGCACACCGTGTGCGTAGTACTGGAAATGTGAGTCTTCCTGTGTACCGAAGACAACGCAGAGGTAGAGTAGAGGAAAATGTTTTAATTTTTTTTCGTTTGGCGTTATATGTTTATGTCCAGTTTCAATAAAACAACAAATTATTTAATGAAATTATCTTATGCTATGTGAATAGATTTTAACTAACAACATGATAATTAAGTTAGGCAAAGTAAAGTAAAAAGGTACCAATAATAAAAAACAATGAGAGGCCCGGCGAAAAAAATTTGTAACAACATTACGAGAGAATGCATTTAAAGTCCTTTTTCGTTTACTAACAGCAAAGCACTTCAATGTGTCTTATCGATCTGTTTACTTTATAATATATACTATTTTAGATTGCACCCATATCAGATGGTCTTACACCATACTTTGAATGCTCAAGATTTCGATACCAGGTTGGATTTTTGCAACTGGCTCTCAAATATGATACACGATGATCCTGAAATACTTTCACGAAGTATGTGGACAGATGAGGCTACTTTTCATAATGATGATAGTGTAAATCGACATAATATGCACTACTGGTCTGAAACGAATCCCCACGGGATGCAGGAAGTCCATCATCAGGGTCGTTGGTCTGTACATGTGTGGTGCGGGATTCTAGGTGGAGAAATAATTGGGCCTTTTTTTTAATGAGACTGTTAATGGAGAAAGATATTTAGATTTTTTAAGCAACGAACTGCCACTTCTTTTAGAAGACGTACCCTTGGCATTCGTCGTGACATGTTCTTGCAACATGATGGGTGCTCGGCATATTATTCTAGAGATCAATCATACCCTGAAAGGTGGATAAGACGTGGAAGTTTATTTATTTGGCCACCAAGGTCTCCAGACCTAACTTTAGATTTTTATTTGTGGGGGGAATAAAAAATCTCGTTTATGCCGATAGACCCACAATAAGAACATGATTGAAAGAATACGACAGACAATACGAAGTATTTCAAGGGCAGAAATTGAAACTGCTGTTCTCTCCTTCCGCCAGCGACTGATTTCATGCATTGTAAATGATGGACGACATTTCGAACATCTAGGGCGACACTAATTACGTAGTTATTTATTTAAGGTTTTAATTGTTAGATTTACCACATTATTATTTTATAATTTGTTCTCATTGTTAGTAGCGACAGCATTACATTTAGGTAATCTAGCGGCAACCATAATATTAATATGATAATAGTTTGAATTACTGCAGACCAATGTAAGATCTTTTCATCCAGGTTAAATTTAATAATTTCCGTTAACGCGAACTAGCCTACTAGACGTTGGAAGAACAATTCTCGCCATTTACCCGTTTCTTACGATATCACAGGATAGGAAAAAGATATCGACTTGCAATTTTCACTGTTTTATTCCTAATTTAGCCTACTTTTTAAAGACCTACTTAAATTTTTATGCTTCCATTTAAAATTGTAAAGAGAAAACACAATATTAAACAAATATTAAACAGCATCATCTAGCATTTACGTTATTAATCAGATTGCTTCAAATTTACAAATTTTCTATTGTTTAACAAAAGCTCTTTCAGACAACATCAAGTTTATTAAAATCGGTCAAGCAGAACCTGAATTAAAGGCGTTTTTTCGTAAAAAGGTTCCCACTCTCTCCCTCCCCTTATTTGAAGAGATATACTAAAACTTGTCAAATAAAAAATATGCAGAATTTGTTGAGGAATCTGATTATAATATTTAATATACCCCTTAATTGAGAACATTTTGAAAAATTTTGCTTTTTAAAATTTTAACTGTGGACCTACAATTCTGAAAATAATTTCCTAGCGTTTCTCGAGGCCACTTTCGTTATAAAATTTTTTTTCCCGAACCTGTGCTATAATCCATTCCTGAGATATGGCCGACGGCCGTTCTTAGTTGGCTACCCGGTACATTAGCTTCTCTTGAACTAGACCATCCAAATGGCAATCTTACTGAAATAAATAATTTAAACAGCCTGCCCAGTATCGAAAATAGTTATGGTCTTGTCCCCAGTACATCTGCTATTTTAGAAGAGTTGAGTCCTTTTCCAAAACCAAGTACAGTTAAACGACAAAATCGCAAAAAAAACGGAAGTCTGAGATGTTAATTAACACATACAAACATCGAGGGAAAACACGAAATAAGTAAAAAAGGCAAAAATATTAGTACAAAAAGAAAAATCTTTGAATAGAGTAGTGAATCTGAAGATATTTCGGACAGTGAGCTGTATAACGATGACGAGTTGGACGATCTTGAATGAGATGAAAATCAGAAATGCGTTATTTGCGGAGAAGGTAGCATAAAAACCGAGACGTGGTTCAATTGTTCGGTCTGTAAAAAATGGGCACATTCTCTATGCACGGGAGCAGATACCCCTGAGGAATATATTTGCGATTTCTGTGACACCTAATGAATTTTTTATTATTTTCATTCTATTATATTTTTGTCGTTTTAGTTTAGTTTTCACCACAGGTTAATATATGTTTGTCTTATTAAATCTATAAGTTCAATGCATTGAGTTAATTCGTTTCCATTTTCAATGCGCACGATTTTCCCATCTATGCGCACCATTAGCAACATACGTCGGATAATTGTGCGTAGTTTTATTTCTTCAAATTTCGTATTTTAAAGTCTGCATTTTTATTTATATATATTATTGCCAAGCATCTGAAGAATCTTGATGACAAACATAGAAGTCGAATTTTTTGTCATTTCAGAAATATTACAATTTTGTGTTAGGTGCGCACTAATACCCGTCTCTCTCTTATATTTAAAACATACTTATCAACTACAAAATACATTTACAAGGTGTTACTTTCTTCGCGGTTTTGTCTCATTTGACCCTTTTCCTTTCATTACTTAAATTTTAGGCCTCCTTCATGTTTTTGCTATCTCTCACCGTTAGCAGCTATTTGTAAAAATGTTCCCTGACCCTAATTGCTCTTTGAATCAGAATGTAATGTGTTTTTCGGTGGTGCCAAGTGAAGCTTTCCCTCAACGAGCACCAATAAAAAATTAAACTCGTTTGAAAATAAATTTATTTAGTTTACTTACAATTTAAGGTATTTATTTTATTTCAATTTTAAACTACGCTTTACCTCATACTCATCACTAATATTCAATTTTCGACTGCCTACTTAACGCAGTGAGAACGAAAAGGATAATCATTTGGCTATGGCACTTTCCTATATGGAGTATGAAATATTAAAAAAGGGGCAACGCAATAAACTGTTTTAATTACTATTAAATCAATTAATAATCCAATACTTATTTTGACATGCTAAAATTATTATTTGTGAAATAACGGAACTATTGATATAAAATTTTGCCGATTTCTACTAACGAAAAATACTTAACCTACAAGATATTTTAATTAATAATTACAGACACTTTTGTCTAGTTATAACTCAAAATTTACAGAAGTCGATTGCTTCTTGTAGATATGTTAACGGCTAGAATTATAGTTTATTTTACACAATGGGAACGAGATTACAGTTTTCCATTGTAGTTGTAATTCATATGATAGAAATTATTGCAGGTTTAACTTTAATTATTTATATCGAAAATGTTATTTAGCAATGCGATTTTCCAAGAAATAAATTAATCAATTTTATAAAGGCGACGTCAGTTATAACTTGTTTTATTCATTTAAAACTCTCTTAATTGTATTGATCGCATTTTAAATTCTATTTTGAAAGCTGCAGTTTACTTATCTCTAACTGATATTAATATAAAAGGTTTTGAATGTAATTTTCCATTTGAAATGTGCGTTTTACTACAAACTAAATTGTTATTTATCAAGTTTTAATTTCGGACAAAAGAGAACAATTTTGTTTATGATTAACGGAAATCTCTTAATCTCCTTGATTTTTGTTTATCATAAATGATTTTATTCTGAATAGCTAAACTTTACTACTACATTTATTTGACCTTTGTTGGGGGTCAGAATATAAATATTGGTACTCCTTAATTCTACCCTTATCAGTATGAAATTAATTGCTTGACAGACTTAATTACGGTTTGTTATTAGCAAAGTAAAAGAGTAAAAACTAATGTTCACAAGAATAATGATTATTATCACACAAACATTATACTAGTTTTATTACAATTATAACGCCAAAACACATGTAAATTGTGGCCGTAGTAAGTGTTCTATATGTCCGTCGACCTCTTCCAAACAGACTTGTGCTTGTCTTCTCCAGTTCAAACGGTCGCGGTGTAGTATTTCTGGCCTGTTTCTAATCACGTCGCACCTGTTAACTATGGTATTTCTTAACTGATTTTTATCTTTAAATGGGCCCGAAATACAACGTATGTTTTAAATAGTCCCACAAATAAAAAACGAATGGACTTAAGTCTGGTGAATGTAATGGCCAGGCAAGTGTAGCACCTCATCCTATCCATTTTGTTCCAAATTGTTTATTCTAGTACTCTCAAATATTAACTGAGATATGCGGTGGTGCACCATCGTGTGGAAACCATATTATATTTCGATCTTCCAATGGAACATCATCTAATAAGTTTGGTAACTTTAGTCGAAAAGTTTAAATAACGTTTACCAGTTAATCATATAAAACTATATAATAGATTCTAAAATTACCTGTGTGCAGAAAAACTGGTCCCGAGACATTATCACAAAAGTTTTGAGTTTTAAATTAGATTTTTTAATTAAACACCGACAAAAATATTTTGCAGGTGAAATGAGTGCAAGCGTAAGGTGCGCCAAATAGACTGACTATCTACATCTTCTAGTACTGCTATTCTTATAAAAATTGAAGGATCGTTTTCAACGCTGCGTACAGGGGTTCGTGTAATTCAGGAATGTGATGAATCTTCCAAAAAAGGTTTCTAGAGGGTGCTCTTCGATTTAGCCAAATGTCCTGATACAAACGAAGCACTTTTGTGTTTCATTGTATCGATTGTGTTTATGTTTTGAAACTTTAGAACATAATCAATGTACACGATTGGAATAGCCGATCTGATAAAAGGAAGGTTAAACACATGTCGGGCGGTTTCCTCATTCATTTCATAACCCCAAATTCGTACAATTTTTGGGAGCCAAAATATATCCAAAACTAAGCTTTTCAGAACATGTTAAGTCTTTAGCCAAATTGTTATGTTGTAATATATATCTCATACATAGTATTGCACATATTTCAGAACACTCGTTAAAACTGGCCTATTTTTCGTTTATCCACTGTCATCTGTGTTACTGCAACATAGCTTGGGGTAACTGCTCTCAATCATCGCGTATTTCCGCTCTTCAACGTCGTGCTGATTTTGGTACACTGAAGATTGCAAATCACTGATTATTAAATTTAAAATCTTAACTCTTCCTGGTATTTTATACTAAATTGCATACTACGGGGTTGTTAATTAGTGCGTCAAAGTGCGATATCTCAGTAAATATAAATTTTAAAAGGAAATGTTACCTATCAAAGTTATTCGTGTTTAAGAGCTGTGTATTTTAAAATTAATTTCCAATATACGGGGTGCGTCATAAAAGTGTGGTAGTAACAAATTATGTTTTTTAAAATAGAACCCCCCAATTTTTTTGCCATATTCGGGTTTAACGTCAAATTTTAATGATAATTTATGCAAGATGTTTTGTCTTAAAAATTTACTGTTTCCGAATTATTTGGAAAAATATGAAAATTTTGACAGCTGCAGGATTCCACATAAATCGGACCTCTGCGAATTACGGAATCGGTATCCTGAAGCACTAAGACTTTATAAGCTACATTTTGATGGATTTTAATTTTTAAAAAAGTTCTCTTACAACCCCCGAAATATTCATCCGGCGTGGCAAGATTTCAAACCTCAATAACTTGTTTATTTTAAATTGAATACCCTAATTTTATACCGTTTTCTGATTTATCGTCAAATTTTAGGGTTAGTTTATATGAGGTGTCTTATTTTTAAAATTTACCGTTTCCTAATTATTCGGCAAAATTAAAAAAATTATTTAATTTTTATTTTGATCAAGTCAACCGGCTTCATGTTAACAATCCGAAAATGCATTAAACTGCAGAAAATTATTTTTAGACAAATGAGATATTAATAACAGATTCTCAAACTGTCTCCCATTTGGATCATGACACAGTTGCAGTTTTTCCAGAAAATACCTGTTTACTTCTCGTAACACCTCAATGCTTACACTATTTCTAAACGCATGAATTATGCGTTGTCTTATACCTTCTGCAGTAGCCGGATCAGTTTGCTATGCAACGTTTTTTAAGTGACCCGATAGAAAAAAATCTAATTTTGTTAAGTCTGGAGGTCCAGGCGGCCAAAAAACGGGACCGCCACGACCTATCCATCTACCTTCAAATTCTCTATTCAAATAATCTCTGGAATTTAACGTAAAGTACGTGGGAACACTGTCTTCGTCGCTTGTCCTCTAATTCCTTTCACATTTTTCATAATTCACATTGCCTTTTCTAATAAATTTTTTTTAAGTTTTTCTAAACTTCTAAGCGAGGGTAGTCTTTTATCGGAATATTTTCGCGCATACATCATTTTATTTAGCAAACAATGTCGATCCAAAGATGCCATAATGATGATCATGTCAACCAGTTCCTTTTCTTTAAAATTCATCTGTATTTAATTATTATAAGTTTTTTTTTATGAACGAATAAATTCAAAGGTAAATATGTAAAAAAAAAAAACTTATAATAATTTAATATTAGTCAAGCTTTCCATTAGAGTGTATTCTCATTATATTTAGAATTTACATCAGTTCTACATACATAAAGACAAAATTTACGTCGATTGGGGCTTGAATCTCGATAGCGCAGTTGGTTAGCGCGGTACTCTAGCAAAGTACAGGTCATAAGTTCAAATCCTACTCGCGGTAAACTTTTTATTTATGTATTTAATAAAATTAATAATAATTTTTCATCTGTATTTAGTTATCTACAAACATTAATATGTGATAAGGATGAAATATGCAAAACGAGTGCGTAATTACTCACCAAGTGGATCATAATGAACAACTTTAAAAATTGTGTAAGAGATATTTAAAAAATATGTCTTTGGATTGAAAAAAATAAGAAAAAGCGAACGTAGAATGTAATACTACGTGTCACAAACAACTATGACATTTATAATATTTCTGCAAAAAACGCAGATATCAATAGGAGTAAACAAACGTATTTTCTTGTTTCCATGTCAATATGTAGCCGGTTGACTTGATCAAAATAAAAATAAAATAATTTTTTTAATTTTTCGGAATAATTCGGGAGCGGTAAATTTTAAAAATAGGACACCTTACATAGATTGACCTTAAAATTTGACGATAAATCAGAAAACGGAGCAAGTTATTGAGGTTGCACGTCATGCAACTTCGGATGAATATTTCGGGGGTTGTAGTGGACTTTTTTGTTAAATTAAAATACGTCAAAACGTACTTTAAGTTTTCTTAAAGCACCAGAATACCCAATTCCGAAATTCGCAGAGGTCAGGGAACAGCACCAATTTTTGTGGAACCCTGCAGCTGTCATAAAATTTTCATATTTTTACAAATAATTCGAAATCGGTAAATTTTTAAGATAAAACATCTTACATAAATTAACATTGAAATTTGACTATAAATCCGAATATAGCAAAACAATTGGGGGTTCTGTTTAAAAAAACACAATTTGTTATTACCACACTTTTATGACGCACCCCTTATAAATTTAATTATAAATAATTTTAAAATACGTACCTCTTAAACACCAAAAACTTTTATAGGAAACATTTCCTTCTAAAACTCATATTTACTGAGATATCGTACTTTGACGTACTAATGAGCAACCCTGTGTATGCCAAATTAGATTCTGATGTTTATTCAATTAGGTCCGGCGTTCACCACTATGGGACCAGAAATTGTAGTGATATATGCAGATACTTTTATAGGCTAACAAACCATATAATAGTTTTGTTAATTTACCTGTGAAATATTTTAATTTATTACCAACAAAAATTAGGAACCTAGGATTTGGTTTGTTAAATCTCAAAATTAAGTGATTTTTTTAAATCAAGCTTTTTATAGTGGTTATGAGTTTGAATCCTTTAATTTAAGACTTCTGTAAAGCGTTTATGTTATAAAATATACTGCAGAAATAAACCATTGTATTAACCTCCGTTTGCGCTCTTTAATATTTTACTATTTGTAATTTGCGCGCCTTCTGGGTGTGTAACCCAACGCGTTTTTATTTTGCCTCGGCCCTGCTCAGTCGTGTTTATAATTTAATATAAACGGGATGTGGTTCGTATTAATTACTTGATAGGCTTAACACTGTCACCTTAAATAAATCTCTTAAAGCGTTTTAAAACGTATATTAACTAATTTTACAATAAATAAATAATTAATTAACAAATTTATTTATTATTTCCGGCTCCTTACTCTCTTTCCTGGGGGGTTGCTTTCTAGGTACGTAATCGTTTCTGGAAATATAAATATATGGATTATCTTAACTTACTCCTTACTTAATATGTAATATTTATATTACGGTCCTGTATTTACAGAAGCTGGTACGGTTGCTTTAATACAGTTTTGTTCAACGGCGCCAGTCCAACGAACTCGGACGGAGAAAATCAATATCGTTCTCGGCTTATGCGCATGGCATAATTATATATTCTTCAGTAACTCTGGAGCGTTGAAGCTGGTATGTCGCGCTCCCAGGAAGTAATACACGCGCGAGATCCGCGTATGCAAATGCAAGATCTCTGGACTGTCTTTATTTAATTATAACCGGTTTGATTTTGTTATTTATTTATCTAACTGGATTAATTACGGACTTTTATACTAAATCTAATTATATACAATTTATTAGGAGAACGAAATACTGGATATTAAAATGCTATACTAAATGAATTTACTAAGGTAAATCGTAATATACACCAGGTCGTAGTTATATTAGTTAATACCGGTAAATATGGGATAATTTACGTATTATCTAATGTTTTACTCTCCGACGGATTTTGCTAACTTATGTACAAATGCTTTTACACTAGGTGTTTCGCGCTGGTTTATTCTGAATACAAATTTATGTAACAGGTTTCGTGTATACTCTCCTGCGATTAAAGACACCGTGTATGGTTATTGTGTTTGTCTGTATGTATTGTATGTATTTGTTTCGAGCGGGGTCTCAATAATACTCAGAAGACGTAGGCTATGGCCTGTCTTAACCGGATAGACTAAGAGAAAGGTCGTAGGTCTTTACAGCCCTGTAAGAAACCTTCACCCTCAAGTGTTTGCGAGTGACGTGGGGGTTACCCCTGCGTGTCACTCTGAGTGTTAGTGTACTGTGTGTTTGCGAGTGACGTCGGGATCTACCCTGCGTGGCACTCTTGGCGTTAGTGTAAGGTTATAACTCCTGGAGACTCAGCCCGGCGTTATTCACATTCTGTAGTGTTTGATTGTAAATTGTTAGATTTTATAACTTTACAACTTACGTGTCTATCAATGGCAGTACAGGATTAAACTTTAGGTTGCCCGGTGCGAGGTGGTGCGCGTTATCACACGATCGCGATGGACTCTTCGGCGGTGATTAACATGTCGGTGCTTACATGAAGCAACCGGTACGGACGGTTACTAGATATTGGCTTGACTTGAATCTACTTCGATTCATCATCCTTTACGCGCGTCGCGGGTTTATAAAGGTGCATCTGTGGGCGGCTACCGTGCGGGGGATGCCGTTATTTGATTGGTTGAGATTGTTCTGACGTGCAAAAACTTACTGGTTTTTAGAAATACACGTCAGCGGTGATTAATAAATTATTTGTTGTGCAATATCGAGTAAACTTTTGAAATTTTAGATATAGGATGGTCCGCAAATAATTTATTCTAAAAGGCATACGTAAAGGACGCTGGTTCTTTACACCATATTATTATTATTATAGTATAAATCATTTGTATTATTAAACAAATGAATAGGCACAGCCTGCCAGGCATACTAATCAACAACTTGAATATATCGCGAACTGGAAAGATTTAGGCAGTACTTACGTATTTTTTATGAAGAATTAGAAGCTACAACGAAAAACAAGGGTTAGAATTTAAAATATCAAAGTCGCTCCCCCCCATCCCGCCATCCTCAGATGTCGAGGTTGAGATTGATTTTACCTGACCGGTTTTCCACCTCGAAACTAAAAAAAATATTTCAACCATTTTCACCACAATTTGAATCGTGAAGGACGGTTCATTTTTTTTTCAAATAACTGGTAGACGGTGAGAGATAGAAAAAAAGTTGAAGAGGTCTAAAATTTAGGTAACAGCAATCCCATTCTCCAATGTCATCGCGCCATTGGCGTGAAGTGGTAAAATGGGACACAACAACAAAAAAAGGAACATTGGAATATGTTGTAAATGTATTCTGCGGGTTTTAAAGATACTATTAAGGACAATTAAAAATTAATTGTTATGATGAAATGGAAAGATAGAAGAGATGTGATGTGTCTAAGTACTAAACATCTAAATGAGATGAAAGAAAAGCCTTGTCCCAGAGACCCAAATAAGGAAAAACTTTTGCTTATTGTTGATTATAATGATTCCAAAGCGTTTGTTGACCTGCCCGACCAGACAAAAGCTTACAATTCACCTTTAGGCGAGGAGTTAGATGGTACTGCAAACTAGCGGTCGAATTTGTTTGGGCTACAGCATTGGTAAATGCATAGGTTACTTTTAAAAATGTGACATAAGAAACTATGACTTATCAAAGAAGAAATCCTAAACGAGATTTTTAGAAATCAATTCAAAGAACTTCCTCAAAAACCTCAACAAGAGACTCATGAATTAGAGAACACCGGAAAACGACAACGTTGTTATGTCTGTTACGAACATACTTCGGAGGAATTTGGACGACGTACTGCTCAAAATAAAATACTTAAGTTAACATGGTCGTGTTCGGCATATAAGAAACCATGTTTCACACAATGTTTTTTTAAGGGACATACAGCAACTGCTTTATAGTTTTTATGTACTTTGTGAATAATAATTAGTTTTATGTAGTTTGCAGAATAAATATTTAGATTGCACAAAGTATTATGGTTTACTTTTCCCTTTGGAGCATTGCTTGGTTGTCAACATAAAACAACATAAAAAATATGAAACAGAAAACTTTTTCAGTGGGTTTTGCATTGTTTGGTTCTCTGTGCCATACTATATTGAATCCCGTACAAGTATACAGTATTCGAGGCACAATATATGCACCTCATTTCAAGAAATAAAAATACTGCATGAGGCACTACATGTGTACCTCGTACCTGATCCGACAAATTTCCTGAGGGACATCACGTGTCCCTCATGGCACACTAATAAAAAAATTCCAAAACTACCCGGTATGAATAATACAGTTTAACCATTTTCATTCATATTTAGTTATTTTTTAGACTTACCTTGCATTATATTAAGAAAGTTTGTAAAGAAAAGTTATGTAGAATTAAATTTTCTTCAAAAAATATATCTACACTTTTTCTTATAAATTTAATGGTTATTTAGATATGGAAAAAATTTTAACTAACACAGATTTTCTACATTAGGAATTTTTTGCCGCTAAATAACACGTCCTATAAAAAGATTGCATAAATGTAATTAATCGATATGTTTAAGGTCTACATCTAGATATTTTTATTTCTTTTACATATGCAGCTGTTTTAGAAATATTTGATAAAAACCAAAAATTATCCTTAATAAACCCCCCTTGTCACCGCTGGATTTCTAACAAGCTTATTAAGTACGTAGGTATTTTCTTTCTAGAGTTATCGTATCCCCACCCACACGGGCACGCACGCACGCACACACACACACACACGCACACACACATGCACACCCACACCCACATCCACATCCACACCCAAACTTGTAAAAGCAAAAACAATAGTCTATGTCAAACATACTTATTCCAGACAGATGTTAATAGACATCTAGATGCTAACCTAAAAATAAAAAAGAATGAAATGATTTTAATTATAATTTTGTGGGGTAACTATGCAACCTCTTCCATGCGTTCATAACGAGAACAGGCAACATTGTAAAAACAAAAATAATAATCTGTTAAAGCCGCCCGCTTCTGTAAGATAACAATAATACAGTTTAACCATTTTCATTCATATTTAATTATTTTTTAGACTTACCTTACATTATATTAAGAAACTTTATAAAGAAAATCTATGTAAAATTAAATTCTCCTTAAAAAATATGTCTACACTTATTCTTATAAATTTAATTGTTATTCAGATATTGGAAAAAACTTAACTAACACTCAAATTCTACCTAAGCGTCGTATCAAAAAATTGCATAAACATAGTTAATTGATATGTTTATGGTCTATATGTTGATATTCTTATATCTTTTAAATATGACGCTGTTTTAGAAATAATAGATAACAACCAAAAGCTACCCGTAATAAACCCCCTCTCTGCCGCTGGATTTTGAACAAGCTTAAATACAGAATATTAAGTACGTAGGTATTTTCGTTTTAGAGTTATCGTATCCACCACACACACACACACACGCACGCACGCATGCACGTACGTACGTACGCACGCGCACACACACGCGCACGCACACATGCACGCACACGCCCACGCACAAATACACGCATACACACACGCACGCGCACACATACACGCACACGTACACATACACGCTCACGCAAACGCACACGGGCACGCACACGCACACACACGCACACACACGAACACACACGTACAGGCATACGCACAGGCTCACGCACACGCACACCCACACGCACACACATGTACACGAACACGCACACGCACACAGTCGCGCACACGCGTACGCACACTCACACGCACACATGCACGCAGACGCATACGCACACATACACGCACATGCACACATATACGCACACGCAAACGCAGACGTACACGCACACGCACACACACGCACACTCGCACACACTCACACGCACACTTACACGCACGCGCACACGCACGGGCGCACGCGTGCACACGTACGCACGCACACACACTCCAACATCATGGCCGGTTTTCTTCGATTATCATGGTGTTGTGCATTATGAGATCCTTCCGTCGGGGCAAACTGTCAACAAGGAATATTATTTATGCATCGTTTGCGTGAAGCTATTCGCAAAAAGAGGGCGGATTATAGAAAGACACCTCTTGGTTTTTGCATCAAGATAATGCACCATCTCACACTGCATTGGCACTTCGTGATTTTTTCATCAGAAACTGCTCCACCTTTATCGTTCCACAACCACTGTATTCTCCTGATTTGGCACCGATAAACTAAAAAGACCCTTGTCCACCGTTTCGAGTCGATTGAAGACATCTAGCGTGAATAGCTACGCGTTCTGAAGGCCGTACCGGAAGGTAACTGTTTTTCATGCTTTGAGAATTGGAAAAAAACGTTCGCATAAGTGCACTGTGTCGGTAAGGGGTTACTTTGAAGGTAATGAGCTGAATTTCGCAGGATAAATAAAGATTTTTTGAAATAAATGCAAATTCACGTTATTTTTTGGACTGGATTGTATATTTAGGCTGGAAGGTAAAAACATTACCCTGTTTCTTGTACTGTAACCTATAAGCGCGCAATGACTAATATAACTAGTTTTAAGGAATAAAAGGATGTGCACCATTCAATCTACACAAAGTTCTTAAAGTATGATCATAAGTACATTTTTTTTGGCATGAAGTTTTCTATCAAGGAATGATATAAATTTGGCAACAAATTCAAAGCTTTTTGTTTAGTTTAATCTATATTATGTGAGTTACAAAAACATTCAATATTTTTCTTGACTTCTATTTCCAATATTTCTTTTATTAAAAACACAAACAAACACGAGTTTCTGTCATTGAAGGAGATGAACGAAGCAGAAAAATTTTAATTTGATGTTTTACTTCTAGCGGAAATCTTTATGTATTGTTAATCTGTAACATTATTTGACATATTGTAGTATCTCAAGGTACCCTACCCTTAAAAGTGTAATTGAAAGTTACTCTCAATAATCAAATCTTTAAGAGCATTGAATTTATTCGCAATGATGCAAATAACTAATTGATGTGTCCCAACTTTACTGACAATAACGCTGCCCATACATAAATTATTGTCGAGCATCACATGACTTCATTGCAGTAAGTCTAATATAGATTTACTCACCCTACTCAAATCTGATAAGAAGAATTAACTGTGCAGTGGTAGGCTACGCTGAATTGAACGAGATAAGAATGGATAAGGTTAAGGGGACAGGTAAACAATAAAATCACTCAAATATGCAAATATAACAAAATACTATTAAATCAGGTTAAAAAGCGCATAAAATTATAAAATTAAGTAACAAAATAAAAAGCAGCTAAATTACATATAAACATAATAATAAAACAAACAGTGATATCATACCCACAATTGTGCAACTTCTTTTTTAAGAGACTGTAATAAACGTGCTTGCGAGAAGGCGTATTGGCAAATGAATTACTATCGCATTACTACCCTTTGTTATCAAGAGACAATTTTATGCGATTCAACATCGTGATAGTTAAATAATAATAATAATAATAATAATAATAATAAGTTAAATAATCATTGAATTAATTTCAAAAAGATAAGTATTTTGATTAAACAAACATCATCAACAGCGGTGGACTAGGGCGAACTAAAGAAATATATATATATATATATATATATATATATATATATATATATATATATATATATATATATATATATATATATATATATATATATATATTCCCCTTGATTAAAGGTTTATTATATGAATTCTATGAAGCTCTACTATTAAAGGGTTATTAAACGTCATTTACACTACTCTAGTGCTAATATTCAATATTCAGATCACCACTGCTAGCAGCCGTGTTATACTTTATACACTGTGCTGGGTCAAAGCGGCTCCCTATCTCAATTGTTCTGAGAGCTTGACGAAACTAGCTAAAGGTAATCATATTCATTGCTTAGTTTTGGTTTGCTAACCTCAACTCTTCGATACGCAATTAGACAAAGAAGATATATACAGGGTTTTCCGCGGTAGGCGTTGGTTAGAAGTTTATGTGGTTAGAAACAATTTAGAAATCTGAATTTTTGGACTTAAGGGTTATTTAAGATTCTCTTTCATTCTAAAATATTTTCAAAGTCATGTTACTTCCGGTTATACCGGAAGTCGCCACTAACTTCCTTATTTTAAATGGAACACCCTGTATATTATTTTATTTTTGGATTCTTGACAAAATTTTAGGATAAGTCCTATAAGGGTTTCCTATACCTTTTTTCAACTGTTTCTTAGATATCTTGATTTTTCAAAATTTTGAAAGATGTAACCTATTTTCAACACTGCTTGTCTTACTTATTTTTGACTGATGGAAAGTGCTTCTGGAGTAGACAGATTCATAAGAACTATACTCTTGAAATACTCATTGACAATTGATTTATTGCATACATGGTGTTCAAAATTTGATGAACTATTAAACAATTTCAAAGTTGAAGAACTTTGTTAATTCAAATGTCACACCCTGTATATTATTGGATGAATAGATGCAGCATTTAGTTATGCATCGTTTGGTTATAACATTACCTATACCCATTATCGACAATTTTCTTGTTAATTAATATTTTCTACTTTAATGTGATTTTTGACAGAAACTGAAATGTTTTTCAAAAATAAAATGAACTTAATTCAAACTACACAAATTCTATTTTATTAAAACAATGAAATAAAACAAGAAAATAACAAAATTGAAAGCATAATAACAAATGAAAAACATAAAACAATTATTTGAACATAACTAGAAGAAAAGTGATAAAAAAGATAAAATGAATCATTACAAATGTTCCACATGACCGCCAATTTGATTTAAGCATTTTATAACTCTATCATATACTGCTTGCGAAATAGATCGCCGAATTTCGAGTGGACACATACTATTGAATGCATTGTGAACACGATTTAGCAATTCCTCTCCAGTTTTAACTGGCCTAGAGTACACTAATTCTTTTATACGAGCCCAGAGGTAAAAGTCCAGGGGCGTCAAATCGGGTGACCTTGGTGGCCAGTTCCAAGATCCTTGTGGGCCAATCCACCGATCTTCAAACATCAATGTCAACTGTTGGTGTACAGCTATAGTGGAATGTGCGGGAGCACCATCCAGCTGATACCAACTGGTTGCCCTGTCACATGCAGATAGAGTATTTAGAAAATCCATAACAAATCCACGGAGAATTTCAAGATATCTCGCCCCATTCAAATTTTCATCGTACACTTGATATGCCACTCTATTATCCATAACTAAACAAAAAAACGTTAAAACTAAATTGGAACTGGTGATTACGTTCTCTTGTTACATGAGGATTACCTTGTGCCCAGTAGTGATTATTTCGGCGATTGAAAATTCCTTCTCTACTCAATTTTGATTCATCGGTCCAAATAATGTTGTGAAAAAATCTCGGATATTCGGTCATTTGTACAAGAATAAATTCACAAAAGTTAACTCGTCGTGCCTGATCACCAAGATGTAATCCTTGCACAGTTATTACCGAAAAAGGATGCATTTTATACTTCTTTAATATTCTGTGGATTAATGTTTGTGAAATATCCAAATTCAGTGCAGCTGCTGTAATTGAAGTTCGTGGACAAGCGTGAAAATAAGCTAACACGTTCACCTCGTTAACTTCATTATCTATTACTGGCTTTAAATGCGTTCGAGTTGCCCTTATACCTCCAGTTGCAATAAATCGAGCTTCAATTCTTGCAAATTTTCCAGGTGTCATTAATGGTAGGTGTGAATACCGTTCGTTAAACAACCTGCATGTTCGCCTAACAATTCGTCCACATTCACCATGCGTGTAAAGCAAATTTAATAAATCATTGTTAGAATATTCTTGAATACATTCCATTATAAACAGTACTTAAAAAAAATACTTAAAAAATTACAAAATCACTTAAATTGTACTAATTTGACATTAAATCAACAACAATGTTTTAATGCGTGTCAAATTCAAGGCTCACTAGATTGCAGTTTTGGAATTTTATCAGCTTTTATAAAAAATACGGAGTTATACGAGTTATAAAATGCTTAAATCAAATTGGCGGTCATGTGGAACATTTGTATTGATTCATTTTATCTTTTTTATCACTTTTCTTCTAGTTATGTTCAAATAATTGTCTTATGTTTTTCATTTGTTATTATGCTCTCAATTTTGTTATTTTCTTGTTTTATTTCATTGTTTTAATAAAATAGAATTTGTGTAGTTTGAATTAAGTTCATTTTATTTTTGAAAAACATTTCAGTTTCTGTCAAAAATTCCATTAAAGTAGAAAATATTAATTAACAAGTAAATTGTCGATAATAGATATAGGTAATTTTATAACCAAACGATGCATAACTAAGTGCTGCATCTATTCATCCAATAATATACAGGGTGTCGCATTTGAATTAACAAAGTTTTTCAACTTTGAAATTGTTTAATAGTTCATCAAATTTTGAACACCATGTATGCAATAAATCAATTGTCAATGAGTATTTCAAAAGTATAGTTCTTATGCTTTGTCTACTCAGAAGCACTTTCCATCAGTCAAAATAAGTAAGACAAGCAGTGTTGAAAATAGGGTTACATCTTTCAAAATTTTTGAAAAAATCAAGATATCTAAGAAACAGTTGAAAAAAGGTATAGGAAACCCTTATAAGACATCCTAAAATTTTGTCAAGAATCCAAAAATAAAATAATATACAGGGTGTTCCATTTAAAATAAGGAAGTTAGTGGCGACTTCCGGTATAACCGGAAGTAACATGACCTTGAAAATATTTTAGAATGAAAGAGAATCTTAAATAACCCTTAAGTCCAAAAATTCAGATTTCTAAATTGTTTCTAACCACATAAACTTCTAACCAACGCCTACCATGGAAAACCCTGTATATATCTTCTTTGTCTAATTGCGTATCCAAGAGTTGAGGTTAGCAAAGCAAAACTAAGCAATGAATATGATTACCTTTAGCTAGTTTCGTCAAGCTCTCAGAACAATTGAGATAAGGAGGCTTTGACCCAGCACAGTGTATAAAGTATAACACGGCTGCTAGCAGTGGTGATCTGAATATTGAATATCAGCACTAGAGTAGTGTAAACGACGTTTAATAACCCTTTAATAGTAGAGCCTCATAGAATTCATATAATAAACCCTTGATCAAGTATATATATATATATATATATATATATATATATATATATATATATATATTTTATTCGAATCCATATGGGTTTCATTTCCACACTAGCTTGGCTTATTGAATTTTCTACTAGTTCGATATATGTGGCTTCTCTGAGTTTCCGACGAGTTGTGTTCGCGTCCTTTGCCACTATCTATATGTTATCTCATTGGATGCGGTGGTCTTAGTTCTAGACATGTTCGGCGATTCTAGATTTTTCTGTTTCGCCCTAATGTAGTTACGCTCTTAATCCTCATCCTATGTGTTTGTTTTCTGACTATGTTCATAACCACTTCATCTGAAAACCCATTGTATGCAGCAATTCTTTAATTGTGCGCTATTATTTATTATAGTTTTGAACTAAAAGAGGAAAATTAAGCAGTCTATGAACCAAAAAGTTAAAAGTTGCGAGTTTATGCTGTAAACGATGATTTGAGTCATTGGTTAGGAAGCTTGTAGTGCTAGTTTTCTTACGATAAATATCTATATCTAGTTTACTACCATTTCTTGTTACCAGAGTATCAAGCAACAGTGACTGTCACTTTCCTCGATCTCAAAGATAAATCTCATTGTCGGAAATTTAGAATATAAAGTTTGTACAAAGTTCTCAACACTACAAATTTTAGTATTAAGGATGGCAAACACATCATCCCCGTATCTAATCCAAACTCTAGGAAATAACCCAAATCGCGTTTTAAGTCTGTCTCAAATTTAGCCATGAATAGATTGGCTACAAACGGAGATAAGCTATTGTCCAATGTCGCACCATGTTCTTGCTGGAAAAATTTCTGGTTAATTTTGAAAAAGGTTTGTTTCATACACAAATCTGCTACTTCTACTTTTCTATCATCCAAATGGTTTTGTTTTAAAACATCTTCCAAATAAACTAAGGCTTGATCTATTGGAACGCTCGGAAACAGTAAAGAAACGTCGAATGAGACTAAGATATCATCTTTTGTAAGTTCAATGTTTTTAATTTTATCAATAAATTTATACGAATTTAACACACTGAAGTTGGGCTGTTTGTAATAGAGGTTATGAAATTTACTAGATAACCACTTGGACGGCAGATGAGTAGGTACATTAATACCAGAAACAATGGGTCGCATAGCATTACCTGGTTTACGGATGTTAGGCAAGCAATACATTCTAGGTAGCACCGGACTGGATACCGTTAGTCAAAACCTAAGAGAGTCATCCACAACTTTTTTACATGCTAATAAAACCTTCCTAGTTCAAGTGATCATTTTAGCAAGAGGATCTTTGGTAATAAGATTACCTGAATCTAAGTGTTCTTTGACTAAAGCAAAATAATCCTCTTAGTTTAAAATGTTTAAAAAACAGCGAATGCATTTCAATAGTTACGCTATCATCATCAGCGGTCAACTAATCTATCTACAGAGCAAATAGAAACAAAGTACGTAAAGTTACCAAACTATGCTGCTCACACAAAAGGTCTATCTAAAATCCTTTCCAAAATTAATTTGAAAACAGTCACTGCCTCAGATCATAGTTTTAAAACTTTTTTAGGCAATCTAAAAGATAAAATGGATAAGCGGGATAGGTGGGGAATTTATAAAATTAATTGTGAAAATTGTGAACAAATCTATGTGGGGCAAACTAAACGATCAATCAAAATTCGCTTTAAGGAACATTTAGCTCACATAAAATACAAACGTTGGGACAATTCTGCCGCAGCCCCACATATGATTGATAAATCATGTTGTAGATAAGGTATCCTTAATCCAACATGTTAGTAATAAGCACGAACTTGATTGTTATGAAAGTTTAGAGATCTCCATCAATAGTAATACTATCTTCAGAATTGTGTAAGATGCAAACCTTTAATGATAAACAACATTAACCTGCATATATACAGGATGTCCCAACGTTCCGAAAAAGTTAATAACTTGTTTATTATTAGAGATGCTAATTTTGATTTTACTTTTGGATCCTATGCTAAATTACGAATCGCTTTTACATAGCACGTTTTTACCTATCTGTCTCAAATTATTATTTGTGTCGTTTCAGTAATTCGTAGCTTCTAAATCCTTGTAGATAAATCAAACTGATTAAATCCGTTTGATTCTTGAATGTTTGCCGCATCTTTTAAGTGTATACTCAACAACCTACACAGTCGCATGTGCCTACTGAGAGTTTTTATGCATGACAAATTAACAATATCGAAAACTCATTTTTTTTCAAATGACGCCCCCTATTTATTATTGTACTGGTCAAAATCATGTTTGACAAGCTTTCTATCAATATAAGGTTTGTATAGTCCAATTTAGAAATTCAGGTTGCTATCCTAAAATAACTAAATTTGGAGAAGCTTTTTCTGAAAAACACAATATCTCTAATAATAAACAAGTTATGCAGCTTTTTGGGAGCGTTGGAACATCCTATATACATAATAAAATACTTATCTTTTTTGGGATTCTTTAATGGTGTACTTTAAATTATACAATCTAAACGTTTCGATAACACTTACAGTTATCTTCGCCAGTAGTAATGTTTGTTAAAAATTGTTAAAGATGTAGTAAACAATTTTGTCAAATTTGAAAAATTCAAACATAAACATAAGCCTGCTATTAGTATAACAGTTTGGGAAACATAAAGCCAACTATAAAATTTTTAGTAAAGAATAACTAGGTCATAAAATTAAATATTATTAAACTGCCTCAAAGATGACAAACCAGAACACTCTCTACGACGAAAGCTAACAATGAAATTTGCCAGCCAAAAAACAAATTTAAGGCCTATTGTTAGTGCAATTGGTTCTCCTACATATAACCTTGCAAAATATCTTACATTATTATTACAACCTCATATAGGAAAAACACCCCATTACATTAAAAATTCTGCCGACTTTGTTGAAAAAATGCATAGTTTCAAAATTGAAGAGGGTGATATGATGGTTAGTTTTGATGTTGTTTCACTTTTTACAAAAGTACCTCTAAAAGAAACTATTGAATACATTGATCATCTTTTTCCAAAGGACATAACCATTCTTTTTCAGCACTGTCTTACTACAACCTATTTTCAGTGGAATAGTAAATTTTATGAACAGATTGAAGGTGTAGCAATGGGTAGTCCCCTTAGTCCTGTTATAGCTAATTTTTATATGGAAAAATTTGAAACATTAACGTTACAAAATACACCTAAAAAAACCTTCAGTTTGGTATAGATATGTAGATGACACATTTGTTATTTGGAGACATGGAGAAGAAGCACTGCATGAGTTTTTGGTTTTTATAAATGGTATACATCCTAGTATTCAGTTTACCATGGAAAAAGAAACTAATGGAAGTTTACCATTTCTTGACATATTAATATCTAAAAATAATAATTGCCTATCTTTTAAGGTTTACAGAAAGCCGACACACACTGATAGATACCTTCATAAATTATCCAACCACCATCCACGTCAAAAAATTAGTGTAATCAAATCTTTAGTAGATCGAGCAAAACGAATTTGTGACCCTGAATTTTTGAATGATGAATATAAATATTTAAGAAAATCCTTACAAGATAATGGATATTCACTTACAGATATTAATAATGTTATTACACCTTCTAGGCGTAACCTTAAAGAAAAACCAGTTGTTAATGTTGGTACTGCTTTTCTTCCTTTTATAGCTAATGTTAAAAATAGAATTGAAAAAATCCTAATCAAATATCGCATTAGGACTATTTTTAAACCTACAAGAAAAATTAAAGAACATTTAAGATCACCTTAAGATGTGTCAAACCCTTTATCATCTTCCGGAGTGTATAAGTTATCTTGCTCATGTGGAAAAGTATACATCGGGACCACAAAACGTAGCTTTGATACAAGACGCAAAGAACATATGAGATTTTGTAGATTGGGTCAACCAGAGAGGTCTGCTGTGGCTGACCATGCCCTGAATAATCTAAATCATGACATTCAATTTGACAATATGAAAATATTGTCAAGACAAACCCATTATTATGTTCGTTTGCAACGTGAAGCTATTGAAATATATAAACACCCGAATCATTTTAATAGACAAGAAGAAAATCTCCGTTTAAATAGGTTTTGGCATCTTATAATTAAAAAAGAGCATAATGATACGCCTTGATTTTAATTTATTTTCAACTTTTGGTATGTCTAGGTTTTTTGCTGTGTTTTTCCTAGACCTTGAAGCAAATGATTTACCAATTATATATTAAATTACCACAGCACTATAGTTTAACATAAGTAGTTGAAATTAAATTAAAATTAAAAATTACAAAGAACGTTCTGCATTGTGGTTTTCATTGTTAATAACACTTCCAATTATTGATAAAGATATCTCTTTGTTAGATTTAACTGGGTTATTTTATTTGATGTAATGTTTGGATTTGTGAATGCTTCTATCATTTTAAAATTGAAGTTTTTCACAACCTTACACTTACATCATAACTCGATTAAATTTTATTAAATTTGTTTTTGGCTGGCAAATTTCATTGTTAGCTTTCGTCGTAGAGAGTGTTCTGGTTTGTCATCTTTGAGGCAGTTTAATAATATTTAATTTTATGACCTAGTTATTCTTTACTAAAAACTTTATAGTTGGCTTTATGTTTCCCAAACTGTTATACTAATAGCAGGCTTATGGTTATCGAAACGTTTAGATTGTATAATTTAAAGTACACCATTAAAAAAATCCCAAAAAAGATAAGTATTTTATTATGAGTGTTAATGGTGAAAGTTTACATTTTCATATCCTATATACATATATATCACAACAAAAAAATGTGATAAAATGAGATTTAAGTTAGCACTATGACACTGTCTTGGGGTCATCATTACTTTACTTTGGATTCAATACTAGGCTTGTCCCTAACCTAGAAGTAATCGTAAACTAAATTTTATTTCATATATATTAAGACTAAAGGTTAAACTCTGAATTAACCTCCAAAATGGCTTTAAAGATTTGTCGTCTACGGATTAAATGTTCATAAAGTTGTAGTAGTAAACGAATTAGTTGCTGAATACTCCTTACTTACTGCTAAAACAAAGTTTTCAATTAAATCGCTTTTTTTGGCCTCAATTTGTTTACATTATGTCTGATTGCAAATTGGCTATAGATCAAATATGTGCTTAGTTATAAAATGGTATATACCTCGTGTTATTCAAAATAATTGTCTAACTAATATAACAATTCTGTATATTTATTTTCATATTTATAAAAACAGACCTTGAATTAATTTCAATATGTAAAAACTACAAAATATTTCTGGAGAAAATGTTATTTCTGTGATTACAAACAAAAATACAAATGGATGGTACATATTCAAGAATTACTAACTATTATTGCAAATACCAATTATGATTATAAGATGAGTTGTGTGGTTATCTTACATGAGAGTGTAACCTTACCAATATGTAGACTTCATGGGAACCACAGACAGCAACTGTAACTATCTAAAGTTATTACAATAATCTATTAACATTAATACATAGATAAAGGGTTTCTATCGAGTGTAATTTAAATCCCCTGATATCATAGTGGATTGACCTCTTTTATAGCAAACGGGATGCCATGTGATCGAATCCCATTTGAGTAAATAATTTTTTGGGTGTTTTACATAATAAATTAATTTATATGAGAACAAATAAAGAGACAAATTGGTCGCATACATTCAGAAGTTACTAAACTTGAAATAACATTTATGATTACATGTTTATAGTATGTGTGTTACCTTGGGCCACATAGTAACTTTAACTAAGTAAAGCTATTATAATACTCTATTACCAATAATACATTCATAAAGGCTTCTGTCGAGTGCCCTTTAAACCCCTGGTAGCTCTGATGGTAGAATCCTAGTCATACAAACAGGAGGTTCTGGGTTCGGATCCCTTAGAGAAAATCTTTTTATTTATATCCAACAAGACTAATTTATATAATTAGAAACAGAAATACAAGTTGGTCGTACAAAGTCAGACATTATTATCGAAGACTGCAAGTAACAATCATGATTATGTGTCTGTGTGTGTGTCAGTAAGTGTCTGTATGTACCTGTGTGTCCCTGTGTGTCCCTATGTATCCCTGTGTGGCCCTGTTTGTCCCTTTGCGTCCCTGTGCGTGTCTGTGTGTCCCTGTGCGTGTCTGTGTGTCCCTGTGTGTACATGTGTGTCGTTGTGTCTGTTTGTGTGTCTGTGTGTCTGTGTGTGTTTGTGTGTCTGTGTGTGCCTGTGGCTGCCTGTGTGTGCGTGTGCGTATGCTTTTGCGTGTGCGTGCGCGTGTGCGCGTGCTTGTGCGCGTGCGTGTGCGCGTGCGCGTGTGTGTGCGCGTGTGTGTGTGTGCGTGTGTCTGTGTGTGTCTGTGTGCGTCTGTGTGTGTCTGTGTGTGTCTGCATGTGTCTGTGAGTGTCTGTGTGTCTCTGTGTGCCTGTGTGTATCTGTGTGTGTGTGTGTGTGTGTGTGTGTGTGTGTCTGTGTGTGTGGGAGGGGGAGTTAGTGCGTGTGCGCGTGCGTGTGCATATGCGTATGCGTGTGCGTGTTCGTGTGCGTGTGCGTGTGCGTTTGCGTGTGCGTGTGCGTGTGCGTGTGCGTGTGTGTGTGTGTGCTGTGCGTGTGCGTGTGTGTGCGTGTGCATATGCGTATGCGTGTGCGTGTTTGTGTGCGTGTGCGTGTGTGTGTGTGCGTGTGCGTTTGAGTGTACGTGTACGAGTGCGTGTGCGTGGGTATGTGTGTGTGTGTGTGTGTGTGTGTGTGTGTGTGTTAGTGTTGTGTGTGTGTGTGTGTCTATTTGTGTCTGTGTGTGTGTGTGTGTGTCTGTGTGTGTCTGTCTGCGCCTGTATGTGTCTGTGTGTGTGTGGGGGTCTTCATGTATCTGTGTGTGCGTCTGTGTGTCTCTGTGTGTGTCTGGGTGTATCTGGGTGTATCTGTGTGTGTCTGTGTGTGTCTGTGTGTGTCTGTGTGTCTCTATGTGTGTCTGTGTGTGTGTCTGTGTGCGTGTGCGTGTGCGTGTGCGCGTGCGTGTGCGCCTGCGTGTGCGTGTGCGTGTGCGTGTGCGTGTGGGTGTGCGTGTGCGTATGCATGTGCGTGTGTGTGTGTGTGTGTGGGTTTGTGTGTGCGCGTGCGTGTGCGCGTGCGCTTGTGCGTGCGTGTGTGTGTCTGTGTGTTGTGTGTGTGTGTGTGTGTGTGTGTGTGTGTGTGTGTGTGTGTGTGTGTGTGTGTGTGTGTGTATGTGTCTGTGTGTGTCTGTGTGGGTGTGTGTGTCTGTCTGTGTCTGTGTGTGTCTGTGTGTGTGTGTGTGTGTGTGTGTGTGTGTGTGTGTGTGGGTGTGGGTGTGGTGTGTGTGGCCTTGTGCGTGGGCTTGTACGCGTGCGTGTTCGTGTGCGTGTACGTGTGCGAGTGCGTGTGCGCTTGCGTGTGCTTGTGCGTATGCATGTGCGTGTGCATGTGTGTGCGTGTGCGTGTACCTTCTGGTAAGGTTTGTTGTCTATTACTGTATACCCTGCTGTTCAGAAATCCCCAAAGGAAAAAATCGCATTCTGAAATATCAGGGGATCTTGCGGGCCACGAAAAGTCACCATGTTTAGAAATGAGTCGGCCCAGGAAAAGTTCCCTTAAAGCAGTCATAGACATGCAAGCAGTATGACTTGTAGGCCCGTCCTGCTGAAAATAATTGATGTCCGTCGTAAATGTACTGATCATGTTTGTGTAGCGGTTTGCCGTAATAGTTGTGGTGTTTCCTCTATCTTCTAGGAAACAATATGCCCAATGATTCCAGATGATGGAATTGCACACCACACTGTAAGTTTCGGTTTATGTAATAGCTTTTGGTGTATCTTACTTGGGTTTTCGTCATTCCAATAGCGACTATTCTGCTTGTTTACATATCCGTTTAAATGCAACTGTGCTTCATCCGACATAAGCATGTGGTGAATAAAGTTTTCATCAACATGTACACGTCGCAATATTTATTCGCTGAAAATCCTGCAAGCAAGCATATCACCATCTTTCAACACTTGGACGATTTCCATCTTGTAAGGGTGGTAAAATTCGTCGTAACGATGTGTCGCTAATGTTTAGTGCAGAAGCTTGTTTTACTGCAGAACGCAGTGGACTACGTGTTAATGCTAATCGCAATCTATCAATGTTTTCCTCCGTTCTTACAGACCTTATTGCCCCTTTATGTTTAATGCGAAGCTAGTTTTTTCAAACTTTCTTACCCACTGTATAATTGCATAAGCGGACGGCACTCTTCCATGTAGTGGAACATTAAAATTATTACGAAACAATCGTTGTACTGAAGCTGCACACTCACCATTTTTATAAAGCGATTTGACGCAAAACGAACGCTCAACGCCTGGCCACTTGTCCATGTTTCCGTTTAAATGTAAGTAACTGTCGAACAATGATCAAGTCATGGAGACATTGACATTTGGCAAAACAAATTTGGCCGCAAAATATCTTGATCCTTGGGAATGCGACTTTTTTGCGGATTTCTGAAGAGCGGGTATAGAGTAATAGACCACAAACCTTACTGGAATTAGCATCGAACATCAAACAAGAAATTGCCCGAATTCAACCTGTCTAAATTAGAAGAGTGTTTACAAAGACATGGTTCCTATTTGAGCGGAATTATTTTTAAGACATAAAATGGAATACTTTCCTCTATTCAAACCTGTAAAAAAAGGTTTTTATAATAAACATTTTCTGACAAAATTGGGTACCTCAGAATTTCCCGCTTCATTGGCGGACCCTGTATTTCACTGAAGCATGACCTTATTACGGCCATTTTAACATTTTAACGAGGTTAAACCAGTAAAACTAGCTACTTTGAAGGGCTGAGCTTTTGTATGCAGTGCTGGGTTTCTACCATTACTTAGAGCAGCAACAATTAAGTAACACCGGCACGTCCAAAAAGGAGCAACGGCTTTTCCGATCCACAATGAAAGCGCTAACGCACGTAATGGGTAAAATCGTTAGTTTTTTGAGTTGTTACACCACTTTTGGCGGAGTAAAGTTTTGTGGTGACGATTCTTAAACGCTCCGGTAAAATAAATCCTAAATGGATCGTACCGAGCATTTATTATAAAGTAAGCTGAAGCCAATTAAAGGTGAATGTTTTAAGTGGGTGCTGCTAAATTGAGAGTGTTAAAAAAGAGTGTCTAATATGATAACAATTTAGAATTAATATTAAAAGCATTGTGCATGTATAAAATAAATACCTAACGCAACAAGGTCGAGTGGAAAAGGTCCGGGGACCAACTGCGATAAAACATGAGTGCATTATAGCGGCATATATAAATATAGCGAGTAAATTTTTGATAAATCGGGATGAATAAAATGACACCCAATAATTACGATAGCAATAGCTCCACCACGGAAGAAAACAAAAGAAAAAGGCAACCAGAAGAAAATGATAGAGACAAATTTGTGAAAGGTAAGAAAACACTCAGAACACCGCCAACTACAGCAAAGAAATTAAATGATGAAAGCGTAACAGATGATAATGCTAAAAAAGATCAGGCAAAGGAAGCGAAAGGAAACAAGGGTATGGCCGAAATTAAAGGTATGCTAAGAACACTGCTAGAGGGTCAAGATAAATTTAAAGAAGAAATTAAAACGTTAAAAGAAGATAACAAAAAATTAATTAAAAGGGTGGCTACCCTTGAGAGTACAATTGAAATACTCGAAGGTACTGAAAGAAAGAATAATATTGTTATTAAAGGAGTTAACATACGGGAGGATATGGTAACAGAAGGAACAGTTGAGTTCTTGAAGACAGAATTAGGAGTGTTAACCAACACCATCTCAGCAAGTATTATAAAAACAAAATACGCACACCCAATAGGAATTGCAAACGTAGAAAAGTGGGACCAGAAAATGCAAATCATGAAAAACAAAACGAAACTGAAACGCAAGCCAATTTACATCGACGATGATCTAACACCAAAAGACAAGAAAATACAAGTTACAATCCGTGGATCGCTAAAACTGAAAGGCAAAATGGGAAAACGTTAAAGTAGGCTTTAGAAAGGTTATTATTAATGAACAGTGCTGAATCTGTAATGACGAAGCAGAGGGTCTGGTAAAAGCAAGAAACTAGATAAGGAAACGGTGATGATGACGGACGAAAGAAAGACGGCCATAGCAATGAAAAGGATAACGAATAAGGAATACGAAACAAATGGAGTATTGGATAAAAAAAACGGAAGGTAAAATTCTGAAAATCGGCCAATGTAATGTACGTACATTGTATCAGGAAGGCAAGTTGGCGCAAATCATAAAAGAAATGGAAGAATACAAAATTGATCTACTGGAAATAAGCGAGTGTAAGTTGACTGGGTTTGGCGAAGTTAATACAGGTCAGTACTCTTTTATATATTCCGGTAAACCAAATGGTAGCGATCATGAATATGGTGTAGGGATTATTTTTAATAGGGAAGCTCGTACATTATTATTAAAATGAGAACCAATTAATGAAAGGCTAATGAAAGCCACTTTGAGTTCGGGCGGTATAAAATAACAATCCTACAATGTTGTTCCCCAACAAACGTTACCCCATACCAAGAGAAAAAAGACTTTTACAGTAGACAATAGAAGGAATCCTTCACACAATAAAAAGAGAACATCCGCTAATACTAATGGGAGATATGAATGCGCAGATAAGGAGTGACAGTAGGGTACTATAAGATGTAATGGGTAGACATGGGGTAGGCGCAATGAATGAAAATAGTGAGCTGCTCGGTAATCTTTGTGTTGCTTATGGACTAGTAATTGGAGGCACTATTTTCTATCACAAAAAACCATAAAGTTACTTGGAAAGCACCAGGACAAAATATTGAAAATCAGATAGATCATATCTACATTAATCTCAAATGGGAAAAGTTACTGTTACATGTCAAAATTAAAAGGGCGCGGAGATAAATAGCGATCATTACATGGTAATGCAAAAAGTGAAAACGGTGATGCTAGTAAAGAGGAAAGTGCAAAAAAACCTAATAGAAAGAAATTTAATGTGGCAAGAGTAAAGGATGAAAAGGTGAAAGCAGACTATGTTAGCAGTCTAAAGACAGGCATCCAGAGCATAGACTACGAAGGAGAAATTGAAGAAATATGGGAGAAATGCAAAGAATTGTTACTACAGACAAGCAGGAAAACATGCGGTTTCATAAAACCTACTAAAGCAGAATGGATGAGTAATGATACTTGGAGCAAAATTGGAGAAAGAAAAAAAAATAAAACTAAAAAAAATAATTGTAAATAATCGAATCAAAGAAGCAGCCCTACTAGAAGAATATAACAGGGTCAACAAACAGATTAAGAAATCAATAAAGAGGGATAAAAGAGACTATATATATAATATAGCAGAAGAAGCACAAACCGTGGAAGAAAAAGGTAATAAAAGAGAACGCTACATAAGAATAAAGAAGTTATGCAACCGTAAAAGGTCAAGTGACATCATTAGGAGTAAGAATGAGAAGATACTGTGTACAGAAGAACAGCAGATCCAGAGATGGCGCGAGTACTTTCGGGAGGTACTAAATCATGAGGATTTGAATAAACAAAGATTACGGCCAAAACAACAGGATAGTAAACCCCCATCTGAAGAAGAAATTATAACAGCAATTAAGCAGTTTAAAATGGTAAGGCCCCTGGAACAGATGGTATAACAACAGATATGCCAAAAAGAGATATAAACAAAAATGTTTGAACCACTACTAGAAAAAATATGGATAAAGGAAAGCTTCCCACGAGATTGGAAAGAAGGACTCATAATAAAAATACCAAAAAAAGGTGACTTGAAGAATTGTGATAACTGGAGGGGGATAACGTTGCTAAGCATAATAAATAAAGTATTTTACAAGATTATTTTAAATAGAATAATATCTCTGCGTGTAATAACCGAACAGTCAATAGAATATAAATCCCCGCTCTCTGTGGCTTTTGTGGATTACCAAAAGGCATTTGACACTTTATATAGAGAAAGTATATGGATTTCATTAAGGAACAAAGGCATCCCTGAAAAAATTATAAGCTTAATAAAGGAAGGGTATAAAAATTACAACTGTAAAGTATTACATAATGATAGAGCATCGGACAAGTTTGAAACAAGAACGGGAGTGGGGCAAGGTTTTATAATGTCTCCATTCTTATTTATTATAGTACTGGATGAAATCTTGACAAATGTTGCAACAAACAGTCGTAAAGGAATAATGTGGGGGCTCAATAATACGCTGGAAGATCTAGACTTCGCAGATGACTGGTGTCTGCTGGCTCATACCCACGGGAATATGCAATCCAAGCTAAAAAAAACTACAAAAGGAATCACTTAAAGTAGGACTACAAATAAACAAGAAGAAGACGAAGATTATGAGCGTGAATGTTAAAGACCCAAAAGAGATAAAAATAGGGAAGAAGTAATGGAAATAGTGGAGGATTTTACCTACCTGGGTAGTGTTATATCCGTGTATAAAGGAGTGCAGAAGGATATCAACAAAAGAACAAGAAAGGCTAGAGGAGTGTTTATAAGATTAAATAGGGTGTGGAGAGCGACAAGTATAACATTAAAGAATAAAATAAATATGTTTAATGCAATGGTGAAATCAACGTTACTATATGGCTCCTGGGTATTGACTAAAGTGTTAAAGAATAAACTGGAAGTGTTCATCAACCGCTGTTTGCGGAACATGCTGGAAAAATGGTGGCCTGAACGTATTACAAACGAAGTGTTATGGTAACAAACCGACCAGATGGAATTATGTAAAGAAATTACACAACATAAATTTGGGTAGCTTGTACACATGTAACGTAAAGGTGATGACGAATTTGCAAACAATCACTAAAATTAAATCCGCAAGGAAAGCGAACTAGAGGACAGCCAAAATATGCGTGAAGAAGAGCAATACAAGCAGAGACACAAATGTCAACGGCACACCAGGACAGTTTAGCAAAAGACAGGGAAAAATGGAGAGACTGTGCCACAGCCCTATTTCTCACTTGGGAGTAATGGGAAAAATTAATCAATCAATCAAATCACACCACTTTTAGCCGATTTCCGCAAGTAGAACTAGGTCTAGACGCAGAAAGAATGGTGTCGAGTGCTGTCGAGGACAAGCAAGGCGAAGTTACAACTTTACCTGTACATAATTTAAACTGATATGCAAAGAAAATTACGCAAATCGTGTAGCGGAAAATGGTTTGACCACTTCACAACTGCAATGAAATTAGTGGCAATGGAAGCTCTCATGTTCTTTAGTAACTCTGCTAGAGAGCAAGATCCGCATCACATTATGTCACCTTCAGCTCGGCATCTTAAATGACGATTAATTAAACCAACTGCGCACGGCGTCTTACTTAGTCAGGCCGTGTTATAGCCCAAAAGGACCGAAAAGACGGTATAATCTGCTGACATCAACAAGGTAAACACGATGGAACCCTTTGTGTTCTATAAATACTTAATAATGACTAATGTTTAAGAAATGCAATGGTCGCTGTATACCTTTATTGGTACCACTAACGGTCAAAAAGCTCGAAAACAACTAGGGATGTGCACCGGAGTGCTTTTAATAACCTTTTAATTTCCAACGTTCCCTTTTTGGGAACATTTTATAAAGCATTGTAAAATATTTAAAATAATGCAATGAAACGTAAATTTTTGATAAATATTATTTAATAGTGTTCAAAATACAGGAATATCTTTTTAATTTTCAATTATCGTACATGGTTTTAAATTATGTAAATTTTGGAAAAATAAGTTTTGCTTATCAAAAATTATTGTGCAATGAAATCATATTTTATACAACAAGATTTTTCATTTCTAGTGAAGGTTAATCCCCCTATTGTGATTTGCAGTAAGAATTTTCTTTGAATTTAATTGTTTGGTCGTAAAAAATTTGCATTCTTTGTTATGTTCCCTAAATGGGAACGTAGGGGCGTGGATTACCCCCTCTTACCTGAGTATGAATTTCTATGCAAGTGAACGCAGTTTGAGTCAGTCACACTTACGTTGCTTATAAATAACCACGTTGCTTGCAGAATATATTGTGATACGTATTATAATAATAGTTTATGTTAGTGTGGTGTACAGAAAATTGTTATGGATACTTCTACTTTCTACGGGTAAGTTATATCTTTGAAAATGCATCCACTTATATAATTATATATAATTATTATAAGTATATAATTGCATTCTTTTCGTTTTCAGGAAGAAATCCGTTGTATTGCAAAGGTATAGATACCTTTCCGATGCTACAGAGGATGTAGCATCAACATCCCACAAAAACTTGGACATAGTCATATTGCCCCCAGAGGCTGGCAACCGTAATATTGAAAGCGACGATGAGGATATTGATGAAAATGTCCTGGACACAAGAGCCATGCCATCAGATGTAGCAGGTGAACTTGAAATTCACGTGGCGGAATATAGTGATTCAGAAAGTTCAGATGTTAAAGAAGAACCACTTCCCATACGTTCGCGTACTCTGGACCTTCCAAAGTGGAAGAAGACAGATGATGTATTCTTAAATACTGATTCAAGTAAGCCCGATAAAGTTGGTAGCGAACATATGCTGAAGACAGAATATGAAATATTTAATCTTTTTTTCACGCCTGAAATGGTAGAATCAATTGTTATTCAGACAAACCTTTATGCAAATAGAGATAAAAATAACCCCAACTTCAAAACAACAGATCAAGAAATTCGTCAGTTTTTGGGATTGCTCTTAGTGAGTGGCTATCATAACCTCCCCGGCGAAAAAGATTACTGGTCCACTTCAGAAGATTTACAAGCACGCATTTCAAACAATCAAACGGTACTTTCACCTGGCTGATAACAATAATTTGTCTGCCACAAAAGTCGCAAAAGTCGAACCTTTGTATGAAAGTTTGCGTCAAAATTTCCAACAGTTCGGTGTATTTCATCAGACATTGAGCATCGACGAACAGATGATACCCTACCACGGCCACCACTCGTCAAAGATGTTTATAAGAAATAAACCCATACGATTTGGCTTCAAGTTGTGGGCACTTTGTAGCTCAGATGGTTACCCATACAATTTCGACATCTACTGCGGAAAAAATAATGGAGAAGTAGATACAAGGCCTTTGGGTTACCAAGTTGTTGACAAGATGCTGTCTATCATTCAAGAACCTTCATTACATGTTGTGTATTTTGACAATTCTTTTACAAATTATCAATTACTAAGTGATTTAGCAGACCGAGGAATACGTGCTTGTGGAACTGTACGCGAAAATAGAATCAAATGTCCGCTGCTTCCTGCAAGGGAAATGAAGAAAAAAGGGCGTGGTGCTTATGACTTTCGATCTGACGGGAAAGTTGCTTGTGTTCGATGGAATGATAATTCCATCGTTACACCATCGTGTGACTCCAATACAAAAATTCAAACGTAGAGTCAAGAAAGAAAATAACAAGGAACTTCCTCAACCTCTTATGATCAAGAAGTATAATCAGGGAATGGGTGGCGTAGACCTATTGGATCGTATGCTTTCTAGTTATAGGCCTCGTCTAAGATCAAAGAGGTGGTGGTGGAATCTGTTCGCCAATGGACTAAACATGGCGATTGTTGGCGCTTTCCGATTTTATACGTATCTTCACCCAGAACAGAAAGTTACACACTTATCTTTTCGTCGTTCTGTTGCAATGTCTTTGCTGAAGGTTCAAATGATATCACGACATCGCTTGGGAGGACCAACTGCTCCAGTTGTTCAAGATATCAGGTACGACAATGTGAACCATTTCCTTATATCAACTAAACAAGGAAGGTGTGTGGTTTGCGGAAATAACACTCGCCTCAAATGTGAAAAATGTGAAAAACACTTACATAAAAGTTTCTGTTCTGAGTCATACCATAAAAAGTAATCTTCAAAAATTATAAAATGAATAACATGTAAAATTTCTATCGAAAGTAAAAGTTCCAATATTAGATTTGTGAATTTTATTATAGGTACTTCAACGTTTGGTGTTTGGCAAGAAATTGTAAATGACACCCCAACGTTCCCATTTTGGGAACATAGCAATACAAGGAAACTGAAACTCAGAATTTTCTAATTCCAACGAAATGTTATCATTTACTCAAGGAACAGTAACATATACCAAAATAATAGTAAAATATCAATTATAAATGGGGTCAGGAACTAAAAGGTTAATAGAGATAAGAAGTAGTTTTTTCGGAAATGGCAGTTCGTGCACTGGTCCCATTGAAGAGCTTTCCAATAAGAGTGGGAAGCCATCACTGCAAAATAGGGTCTTGACAATTTTTGAAACGATCGATTATGTTAGTTTAAGCTACTATTAATCACTAATGCACAACAAAACCGCACAGTGATTTCAGAAAAGGTATAAATGCAGTTCTGTACGAAATAATGTAACACTAATAATTAGCACGAGTCTCATCATCAGCGCTGTTATTAATCGGACTAGATTTACACACCTCACTTGTTCATTAACAATTGTTAAAATTTATTTATCGATTCTACACAAGTTTTTGGGCGGCCACCAACTTATGTTGTTAAGATGTCAATTTTCAACACTTGCTTTTTATTTTTTAAGCAAAACCCATCTGAAGTACAGCTAGTGCACATACTGAAAGTACTGCACTGATGCTACATTTATCACAAAATTGTCTTTGGCGGTAAGACATTTCTAATTTAACGAGTATGTGAATAAGCAAAAGTGAAAGATATAGAGTAATACTAATCCGCAAGAGATACCTTTACTACCTTCAAAAAATCCATAATTTGGTGTGATGTACGCGGTAATGGCATAGTTGGATTTAATTTTTTTTAAAGTAATGTTGCAGTTAACAATTATTAATTTAATTAAAAAGTTTACCTCTAGTAGGATTTGAACCTACGACCTGTACTTTGCTAAAGTACCGCGCTAACCAACTGCGCTATCGAGATTCAAGCCCTAATCGATGTAAATTTTGTCTGTATGTATGTAGAACTGATGTAAATTCTAAATATAATTAGATCACAGTCAAATTACTTATATTAATAGAATGTGAGCCTGCAATATCGCAAGGACTCACACATACCAAAGAAACTTGACTAATATATATAAAATGTATAAAAATGTATAACAAATTAATGTTACAGTTAATTGAAAACATTACTAAATGCATGTTCTTGATGCAGGCGATATTTGGATGTCGCAAGATGGCGATACGTGGCACAGTGAAAAAACAAAGCCATCTACATACTACAAACTGCGCTTCATATGTGTTGTGTCCAATTATAATTTTTAATCTGACTACAAGTTTAAAGATGGCAGATAAATGCTGGTATCTTATTTTTAATTTTGCAATGTCAATATTGTACATACAAGAAAATTTTGGAAATCCCATTATTAAAAAGTATCGTTTTGTTCCGGGTTGAGAGTAGACTGAGTTTTAGTTACCATTGTAGGAAATGACGTATAAAAGGAATTAAATTTCGTACGATTTTTATCTTCCAAATTCATCCCTTCTTCCTATAGTTCTATGTGTGTAATTGTGTTAGATACAAATTACAGTCTACTATGTATTATTTTACTTATTTAAAAACGACGAACCCCGACAAACATGTTTTTGTCCTTCGAGCCGGATCTCGTACAATAGTTATTATTACCACCTGGTATCCAATTGTTTTATATAGTTGATGAATTCTAGTTATAGCTACATTAAAAATTAAAAACATATTTATCCATCTATTGTACAATATTTTGTGTCACGCATTCAAGACAAACAGTTTATCTGTCTTCAATAACGTTCTATGTACAAATCATTTGTTATTCTTTTGAATTATTAAATGTCAGAACAAGTAAAAATTACTGCGTAAATTAATAAAATTAATGGCCAGAAAAGAAACATTATTTCGTAGGGCACAGTTGTTGTACGTTGCCAGTCAATTATTATTAATGAAAAATTTATGAGACAAAAAAAAGTTTGTATAATTTTAATGTAAGGTGTTGCACTTTAGCTCATTCTATTCTTGAATCTAATGGAATAATTGACCAGATAGTGGATACAGAATTTGAATTAGATCAAAAATCACCCCCAAGTTATGCCACATTAGAATCTCTTCAAGATTTATGTGACCACATCTGATAAAAATAAAATTGAGAACTGTAATATTCGTATACCTCGTATAAATCTAATAAAATTTACCGGGGAGGATTTATCGTTATGGCCTCTGTTTCGTGAAAACTTTAAAAACTTGATTCATGTAAAACCAAACATTTCCAAATCATAAAAATTATAGTACTTTTTAAGTCGTTTACAAAGAAGTGCCATAAAAACTATTTCTTCAATTAAACCTTTGTCGGACAGTTATGAAATTATTTGGCAGTTATTAAAAGATACTTTTCAGGACCTCAAACATTCCGCTAGTTTATATTTAGAAAAATTGTTTAATTTTAAGCCATTTAGCAATAATCACCTAAACAGGCTACAACGCCCCTGAAAAGTAAATCGTGAGATAATGTAATACCTCCTTAAACGCTCGCACTAGAATGAATGCTCCTTCCTTCTACGCCTTCGTCCCCGCCACTCCACTGTTCCGCGTACCAGTCGGCCTTCCTGAAGCAGTAATGACCTCCTAATTAAAATTAACTCTACAAGGAGGTATGATAGGTCTTGCCCATCTGCCTCCGCGCCCGCCTCATCACCCTTCACACACACATTCAGCCATGCATGGGTACCGCCTTAAAGAGTCAACCGCGATAGTCGCTTTGAAGCGCTTATAACCTTGTCCTTGATCGCCTCTATGATGTACCTGTCATTAGGTAAGGCCCTCGCTACCCTATAGGGTCCGTCAAATTTATAGGCTAAGTTCTTACTTACCTTGCTATTTGCGCTGGCTGCTCGCCATAACATCAATTCACTTACCTAATATTTGGCAGCCCTTTTGTTATGTCAACTCAGCAGGGGGGAAGTATCCAGAACTCGCGTTTTATCATAACGTGCTTGCATTCGACTAACCGCTGGCGTTAAGTTATGGACCGCCGTACCACCGTTTTCCTGTAATTGATCCATACTAGAATCATCCATCCATACTAGCATCAAGATCGCTACCTCGACGCTTTCCTTCCTGGCTGTTTAAGAAAGGTCTTATGCCTCTAGATCCAACCTAATCCACTGGTTTTTTCCAACCCTGCCCTTACCACTAGCTACTGTTTCGCTCTCGCCACACAGATCAGTTACCATTCTGGCAGTGATAGAACATCCACTCGGGAGGAGATTATCCAGAACTCCAGTTCATCTTGTTACTGATGCCCCAAATTACTTCGGGGAGATGTTCGGCCTGAACACCTGCAGTCAACGCCTAGCCTTTGCCTTTCCACCTGGCCACTCGCCCTAGGAGTTGCTATCGCCGTTTGTATGTTGATCGCCCCAAGATCACACCTCTTCCTTCGTGGTTATGTCGGATAGTCTTTTACAACCCGCTAGAATAATACGCCATTCCCAAGAATTGTCGGACATCGCGAACTTCAGTGGACGTAGGGAAGTATTATACCGCCTTTAATTTACGCCCCCCCTAGCCGAACGCCATCAGCACTAACTTCGTGACCTGAATACTTCACCTTTTGCATCAAGGAAGAGCATTTGTCCAACCTCAGTTTCACGTCCACCTTCCCGGCTAATTTCAACACCTTGTCAAGTATAACCCGTCCTTTACGGTGGAAATGCCTTTGCTTTACAATAATTAAAATGGTGTATTTTAATGTACCTCGGTCTAGCTCAAATCGGATCTTGTCTTAACAAGACGGGGGTGGTTCGTATTTTCGTGCTTAAAACTGTATACTCTGAATAATTACAACAAAATTGTTTTAAACGTATATTACCTATTTCTTCTATATAAAGCTAAATAATCAGGTACTAAACTAAAGGAAATAAATTAACAACAAGAAAATCTTATCACAGGTTACCCGGGATATCCTTCCTGGTAGCGCCCGTTTTAGTTGGTCCCCCGTGGACGGTAGTGGTGTAATTATTAGCTCCTGAGCCGTTTCTGTGGAAATATAAATTATTGTGGTTCAATTGCTAGTGTGTTATGACCCAAAAATTCTAATAATGACGATTTAATTTGATTTATGACGACCGCTCAGGCCGGCCCTGTTAACGGTGGCGTGGTATTTATCAGGTGGCGTTATGTAATATTCTACATATTACATAAGCAGGGGCCAACGATCGCGTTGGTGTTTGTAAGCAGGTCAAAGAGAAGATCAATAATTTAAAGTAACCTTGGTGCGCATGACTATTCTTATATGTGATTTGGCTTTCAGACTGAATGGATGTGAATTCAGTACCTGGAATGCTTCACAAAGGACAGCTTAATATTTACACGTTTCTAAATGCAAATTGTGCGTACGCGCCTGATTATTTACTCCAACTAATCAGGATGGTCTCAGGATTTCTTAATTAATTGGGAACGTATTTACCGTAATGAATATCTAACATTTAATTATGCCCGGAAATAAGACACATTAATTCTTTTTTATTAGAAAAACGTCTGTTTTCGTTAAACGCGCATAACTTTCTTATAAGCGAAACTTATTCTACCTATTAAATACAGGGAAGACGGAGTTTATCACGACCTTTTACGTTAGTTATTATTAAAAATTGCTTCTATTATTGTTATAAACGAATTAATCTGAGGCGGGTTTACACGATCTTTTCTGAGAATCGTTTCCGACGGAATGCAAGTGTCTTAAGTAAATGATTATTCTCGGGATTAAAATGAGAGAATTTACACGTATAATGTGCGTAATCTATTCGGATGCTGGTAAATTAGTCAGGCATTCGGGAACGAAATAAGGATAGCTTTTCGTTGCAGGAAAATATACTCGCGATTCAGGAATGTTTATCATACCGGATTTCCTTTATTAAAAATATTATTAGAAAGATATCTAACAAATTTATAAGTGATTTCAGGCTTTACAGCCTGTCGTGACTTCTAGTGTGTGCACTGCAGCCAGGTGACTTATTTACAGCCTGTCGTGACTTCTAGTAGTGTATGCTGGCAGAAGTAACTTCAGGATTTACAGCCTGTCGACTTCTATGTGTGCTGGAACAGTGATATACTACACGATCTTTTGGACTGCTGAACTAAATTAAACAATTCTGAGAATTGTTTCCAACGGAATCATGTCTTAAGTACATGATTATTCTCGGGTAAAATGAGAATTTACACGTATAATGTGCGTAATCTATTCGGATGCTGGTAAATTAGTCAGGACTTCGTGAACGAAATAATGGATAGCTTTTCGTTGCAGGAAAATATACTGCGATTCAGGAATGTTTATCATACCGTTCCTTTATTAAAAGTTATTGAAAGATATCTAACAAATTTATAAGCGATTTCAGGCTTTACAGCCTGTCGTGACTTCTAGTGTGTGCATGCTGGCAGAAGGTAACTTCAGGATTTACAGCCTGTCGTGACGTCTAGTGTGGCTGGAACAGTGAGATAACTTCCGGGCTCTGCAGCCCGTCGTTTCTTAGGTGCCTGGTGTAATGTTTTAAGAAAAGTGGTGCAATAAAACTTACGTACTGTTAACGCGACTAAAGATACACGACGGTTCAGGATGAACGGATACGGCAATCGACAGGTCGACGACATACACAACGAAACTAACTACGACAGGCGCGCGCGGTCCGGACCTCGGCTCTAGATTCTAGATGCTGAAGACGCGAGAGTAACAGAGTAGCGTAGAGCGCGTAGAGAGTAGTATTAGTAGAATTTCTTCCGGTGGCGCCGCGGTTTTTATAGCTAATTCGCGGTGGGTGGGTCCGGCTTCTATGCAGGGGTCCTCTGGTGGTGATTGGCTGAGGGTTCTCTGACGTAAGAGCATTTTATGCTTTTAATATCTACGTCGGAGGGATTAAAATTAATTATTTGTGATGCAATATCGCGCAATCTTTTGTAATTTGTTTTAATATTATGCAACTTTATCTATCTTGATTACTGTAGTGCAATTAAAAAAATAGTTAATTACAAAAATTTTAGTAAAGTTAAGCTAGATCTTTACAACGGTTGTAGACGGTGTTAGCAACTAACACCTCAACAACTCGTCTAGAATTTTATTCATGATGAGTTGGAACACCTATGGAGCATTTACTAGCCCGAACGGTACACTTAAATATTTATACTGCCCGTCAGGAGTAATAAACGCTGTCTTATCAATAGAATTTGGGTGTACAATCACATGGTGATAGCTCTGCACCAGATCAAGGGTTCAACAGTACCTCTTTCCCTCTAGTTTGTCCAATAGGTCCGAAATTAGCGTTCAACGCCCTATAATCTACACACACACACGCGTCTCGCATGTTTTGTTGGGTACTATTGCTACAGGACTCGCATATGCCGAATTTCATTCTCTCACAACACCCGCATCTAATAATGCGTGTACCTTCTGGCTCACTAACGCCCGTTCTGAAAAAAGCAACCTGTAAAGTCTGTAATTCACCAGTATGTCGGTGGTCAATCTGATTTGATTTTCGCCTAGATGAATTAGTCCCACATCTTCCTCGCTTGTGAAAAATTGTTAGATCTCATCTACAACACCGCAGCTATATTGCCACCTTTGAATGACTGGTTCCGCCCTCGCCGGTAGATGTCCCTTCTCCCATTGAATGAACGAGTCTTTGAGATTTGACACGAACACCATTTGTATCAATTAAATACGGTAACAATTGGCATAAGTTCGTCGCGGTTTCTTAGTGTACGTGCAGTAAAACAGATACAGATTCAATGATTCCAATCAACGGGATATCTACATTTCCAATAGGACTTCTCAAATTCGCAATAATATCTACCGTAATCATGGGTTCTTTTTATTTCTGGTAAGGACAATATATCAGATTGCGCATCCAGAGGTTTAACTCCCTCTTTGTTAATGAATCACCCTTCATGACTTCACGGTCCGAGATTATTGGATCCACCAGAATGGCCCGTTAGCCCTGTTAGTGAAGGGGATCTTACTGTAGGCGAAGAAAATTATTGTACCTTAGTAAAAATAAAAATGAAATCTCCTTTATATCGCCTCATTGAGTACTTTTCATCATGGACCAAACTATTATACACTACTGTAAACGTATTAAGTTTTCTGAAATTACTTCCACCGAATAAAGGAATTTGTACTTCCGATTTAGATAGACCCGAAATATATTTAAATAGAGACGTTCAGAAAAAACATTTCGAAGTCGATTACGACTTACTAATCACGAAACTAAAATGTTTAACGAACAGTGCATCCCATTTTGGTTGAGACAGCAAGATATCTCGGTTTTTGTTGAAGATAGAACCTTGCGGTTTCCGCGGTCCTGTGCCACTTTTTGTGAAACTCAAGATAGCCTGAACGGATTTTGCCTAACTTCTTTCGTTTATAAATTACAGGGTGTTTTGAAAATTCACACTTTTGGATCCCTCCATATCTAAGAAGTTTCTCAGCGATAATGTCAAATTGAAAACTTGTCCATTGAGAATTTTACGTAGAATCCAGGGCGCACTCAATTTTTTTTCGCGTTATCGTTATGGAGATAAGACTCAAACTTATGATTTTTCAATGCAACACCCTGTATTTTATTATCTCATTAAATTACTTATTTTTTCCTTCGAAATGATATATAATATATAAACATGAAGTTTTCAAAATGCACCAAAATTACTAAAACATATGAATTTTAATAGAGTGCCATGGATTTCAAAGTTTTACTACAGGGATTATTATTTGTGAATTTTTAGAGTAGGTCATGGATGCTACAAACACTGTTGTTGACTTTTGGAGCATTTTTTTTATCAAGTGACTGGAGAAATCAACACATCTGCTGTCATGATGATAAATTTTGAGGCGTGTTATTGTGTTTGTGTATGGCAATTTTGTTAATTTGTGAAATTTTATAATGGCTGAAAGATTTTTCAGAACAACCAAAAGTATAATATCATACAATGTTTCAATCAATGCCATGAAAATGTTGCCGAAGCATTAGAATTATGTTTAAACAGGTAAACTAGTAATTTACAATAAGACATTATATGACATATTGTTTTCAAAACGTTAGATATCCAGAGAGGCGTCAACCTAGTCGAACAACGATATTTCGACTAAAGAATAATCTACTAAATTATGGTGCGTATTTTATACCCCGACCCAAGACGTATAACAAGGAAAATAATGAAGTGGATGAAATAAATGTCTTAGACAGCGTCCGTGTCGTTGCTCAGACTTCTTGTACGAAGTTAGAAAATGACACTGGCGTTCCCCGATCACGGGTACAAAGGATTTTAAAAACACAAATTGAAACCCTACAAAGTGAATATTGTCCAGCATTTATACCCTGGTGATGCAGCGAGGCGTGTGAATTTCTGTAATTTGTTTTTGAACCAAACTCGAAGGGACAATAATTTTGCGAGTAAAGTTATATGGTCAGACGAAGCCCATATAAGCAGTGCCGGTTTATTTAACAGGCAAAATACAAGGCACTGGTATGATGAAAACCAACACCTAATTTTTGAGCAACAACAACAGGGTCGATTTGGTTTTAATGTAGCCTGTTTCTTATTGGGGACATCAATAAAATACCGCATTTTTGAAGGGGCTCTCAACGCGAATAGGTACTTGGCAATTTTAAAAGAAGTAATACCAGAATTCCTGGAGAATGTTCCCCTCGCCTATCTTAATGCCATTTATTTCCAACAAGACGGTGCCCCTGCCACAATTCGAGGTTGATTGTGCCGTTTTTAGAAGAAACTTTCCAGGACCATTGGATTGGAACAAATGGACCCATTAGGTGGCCTGCAAGGTCACCTGATTTGTCAGTGTTGGACTTTTTTGTGGGGTTTTTTGAAAAATAAAATGTACGGTAAGAGGCACAATAATATTGAAGAACTTCGTCAACAACAGAGGCAGTTTTCCAGAATTTACAAAATCGGCCTTTCATAATTTTAAATGCATTAAGACGTATTAAGAAATTGTGTCAATTGTGTGTTAGGAAAATGGACATCAATTTGAACAATTCAATGAATAAGTTACCGAATAATTTCGAAATGAAATAGTATGAGTAAATATTTAATTAGTTGCTTATTCTACATTATGAACTTTTTATTACTATTTATTTGTTGCTATTAGTTACCTACGTTTTGTGTTTTGTTAGTGAATTAGTGTTAGTATTGTTCTTGTTCCTTTCATGGAAAAATCACAAGTAGTATTTCTTCAATTTGAACTTTTTTGTATGAAAAATCCATAACCTACTATTAAAAATCAATGTTTTAGTGATTTTGAGCATTTTGAAGAATTTATGTTTATATATTATATATCATTTGAAGGAAAAAAATAAGGAATTTAATGAGGTGATAAAATACAGGGTGTTCCATTGAAAAAATCATAAGTTTGAGTCATATCTCCATAACCATACCCTGAAAAAAAATTGAGTGCGCCACTGAATTCTACATAAAATTCTTATGGGATAAGTTTTCAATTTGACATTATCGCTGAGAAACTTCGTAGATATGGAGGGTCCAAAAGTGTGAATTTTCAAAACGCCCTGTAACTTATGAACGAAAGAAGTTAGGAAAAATCCGTTCAGGACATCTTGAGTGTCACAAAAAAGTGGCACAGGATCGCGAAAACCGCAAGGTTCTATCTTCAACAACACCCAGGTTACTTGGCTGTCTCAACCAAAATGGGACGCACTGTACATTTTTGCAAAAACTATGTCCATTCATGACCGATAAAATAATACGCTTTGTTGATTTGCTTTAATAGTAATAAAATAATAATAATTATTATTATTATTATGATAATTTAGATTACTATCATAAAAAACTTGTTCAGACTGGTGCCCACTTACTACAATCACTATTAAGACAAAGTTATTGGATTTCTGTCCTCCATTCGTCGTCGTATTTGGATATGTAACCATTGCTTTAAATTAAATCCTAATTCTGTTTCTCTTTTAATGTCAGATTTTCCACCTGTGACAGTTAGTCAATCAAAGGCATTTACATACTGGTGTTGATAACACTGATGTTTATGATGTCACTGCTTCCAGAAGACGTGGTATAAAATCCCAAAAGGCCTATGTCTGTTCATTTATATGTCTCTGTACCAAGGCAGTTTATCTAGAACTCGCTTCCGATTTAATATCCAACGGGTTCATTTCAGCCTTGAAACGATGTATAGTACGACGGCGTACATGATTTACCTTGCACTGTGATCGCGGTACTACTTTTGTTCGCTGAAGGACCCGTTTTAATGAAATGTGTGATTCAAGCACATATAAAAATACTTTACAAAGAGAATTAAATATTAATAAAATGAGTTGTAAATTCAATCCCCTTCTTCTCCCCATATGGGTGGACTTCGAGCCAATATGAAAACTCGCTTAACGCGATCTATCGGGCAACAAATTTTGAGCTATAAAGAGTTTCTTACGGTATTAACTGCAATCGGGGCTTTATGATCCTATCGCTTTGACGCAAGCACATTTTTTTTGCAGTGCACCACTAGTGAGTTTACCTGCTGGTAACGTCCTAAGCGAACGAATTAGCATATTAAATATATATATAAACCCCTAGGTGCGATTGTCCAGTCATTTTGTGAACGCTGGCATGTGGAATATCTGATATAGTTACAAGTTGGTCAAAAATGGAATAAAGATACCATGCCCATAAAAATAGGAACAATAGTTATAGGTATGCAAAGCAATATACCCTCATTACAACGACCCTTGGGTATAGTTGAAACGGTATATCCAAGAAAAGATAATGAAGTTCGCGTTGTATCAGTTAAAACAAAAAATAATGTTTATGTTCGAGCAGTAGTAAAACTTTGCCGACTTCCAAGGCAATAATAATTAGTTACTTTAGAAAATATTTTTTTGTTCTTGCTTGTTATATTCATTTCGGCGCCCAAGATTTTGTGGTCAATTATAAAGATGGCATATAAATGCTGGTACTTTATTTTTAACTTTGCAATGTCAATATTACACACATGAAAATTTGGGAAATCCAATTATTAAGTAGTATCGTTTTGTTCTCGGTTGAGAGTAGACGCTATGTTTTAGTTATGATAGTACAAAATCATTAAAAGAATAATTAATTAAAGATGTGTAATTGTGGTATAAAGTGGTAAACAAATAAGGCCTAAAATAGTTTCTTAAGATAAATAAGTACATCCATACGGATTGGTACAACACTATAATTTACCAGTTTCATTATATTTCATATCAAATAGTACTTCCATATAGATTAGTTTAATCATAATACCTTTGGTAATAGAATATAAGAACTATTTGTAAAAAAATTAATGTAACAATTTATAGATAAAAACATTTTGTTTAAGACAAAAAATGTATTATAAAAGCGAAATTTATTTAGAGATCCAAACTTTAAAACATTTAATTTTAGGTCGTGGGAATATAACCACTCATTTAGGAGCCCAATATTAAAATGATTAATTGCGAATGCTATAAGAGGGTTACTTACAGTGTTTACGCCAAGTCCCAGATGTATCTTTAATTATTAGTATTTTTTACAAACACCAATCTTATGTGATTTATTCTTTGCAGTATTTTTAAACAAATTCTGAACATTCACTAATCAAAAACACACCACTTTTTATTTTGGAAAATTGTTACATATTAAAGTCTCGAAACAACACAAAAACTATTGTCAAACAAAAATTTTCGCAAGAACGTGTTTAGATCTTAGATGCTCAAAGCTTCCATGGCAGTCTAAACAAGTATAATTTTACGAAAAGTATAATACTAGATAAATAGTTTTATTTTTCTTCTTCTAGATATTAACGTATTATTAAATGTTCTCCTTTTATAAAGTTACAAAGTTGAATATTTTAGTTTCGTGATTAGTAAGTCGTAATAGACTTCGAAATGTTTTTTTCTGAACGTCTCTAATTAAATATATTTCGGGTCTATCTAAATCGGAAGTAGAAATTCATTTATTCGGTGGAAGTAATTTCAGAAAGCTTAATACGTTTACAGTAGTGTCTAATAGTTTGGTCCATGATGAAAAGTAGTTAATGAGGCGATATAAAGTAGATTCCATTTTTACACTCATTACAATCATTTTCTTCTGAATATTTTGGTTCTATTACTGCTACATTTTAAACTATTGACTGCATTTCTTATAAGCTGAGCTAAAATCAATGTGGATGATTTTTAAAAAAAACGCTTTGTTACGAAGAAAATATAGTACGATATTGGGTTTATAAAGCCATTGTTTTATTAATTACATGTTAAATTAGCTTCGTTATCTTCCTTATTTTCTAGTAGAATAATATCCTACGAGTTTAAGGCATTACCTAAATATTCATATGTTAGTTTAAAAAGCCATTAGAAACCTCAACAGAATGTGTTGGTGCACCATCGCGCATAAACCATTATTCTAATTAACAAGCAATCCACAATTTCAGTTAAAATTCTTGGTAATTAATATAATAATCTTCAAGTCAGACATGTGGGTTTATATTGGCGTCCACATCATAACCATAGAAAGTCTGAGTTAAATATCTAGAGAAATATGGTCATAATAATAAATTGTAAATGGTGATATTTAGGTTTAAGCAATGATGTTGTGGATTGTGGATCTGTAAAAGAAAGCGGTAAGTATAAGTTAAACCTAATATACGTTGTACTACGGTAACTAAGACACTACAGTACGGTTGTCCTGTAATTATTCTTATGCATAGGGTCTTCTCCATATTGAGACCTTTGGGGAAGCCCAAAACGAACCCTAACGCGGGTAGGCCAGGCACCATATCGAAAGCGGGGGGCGCTATCGGTACTTACGCGTTTTACTTTGCTCGACGCCAGTTTTCCGCCGAAAGTCTGTACTGGCGACTGGGAATCGGACCACGTACTCCATTTTCCCGCATTTCTTGTTATCGTCTCCAGTGGGTAGCTGCATCAGCGTAAGGGGGATCGGTCGTTTTGTTTCATTCAGCAAAAGAGAATATTAAATCTCGTTAGTGTTACCTCTGAGCTAACATCATTCTCGGAAAGCCTTATGGACACGCCACAGATCACTACCTTAGCCAAGCTATCGTACGGAGTACCACACCTATCCATATACTCATCAGTCTGTCTCGGTCCTGGAGTGAATCAGGCTGTATCCAAATTCCCTCGTTGATGGCTTTGGAGTTCTAACAGGCGATCCCTTATCAAGTTCTCTTTAGAAAGCAACCTAGTTCTTTAAACGGGGAACCTACAGCGCCCTCTTAGGCGTCTGCTCCTGCACGAGAAAGTTGTCGTGGCTGGCAGAACCGTGGCGGACGTCTTCCTCCTTTCTTGTTTATGTGACGGTGTGAGCTGCGATGATGGAGGCGGTAGACAGTTGAGCCTAATCTATCGGAGTGACCTCTGTTGGTGGTGTTATCTTCTTTATCTTTTTTCCCGCCTCCTCTTCTGTGGCGGCAGACGGTGTGACTATGATGCTTGCTCGGTGAAACGTTAGGTGGAGCAGCGACGGTATCGCGTACTGCGGTATTGTCGTGCAACTACTCCTCTGTACTGCACATCCCACCTTTTTAAAATTGACAAATTTGTCTATAACTCACGAAAGTTTGCAAAAGACCCGTAGGTCGCTATTTATACTACAACTGGTTTAAACGTGTTAATGTGGAGCCGAATAATGTTTATTCCTAACTTTCTACACAAAATACCATCACCTAGATCTAAAGAAATATTATTTTCAGTAGAAGTCAATATAAACTAGTTTGATTTGAACAACTGTTACAGGTTGTTAACACACAGATTATCCAAAAGTTTTGTGTCCAACTTAAAAGCAGAAATCCTCTGCGTAGCCCAACACACCTTAGTCTAAAATTGAATGGTAAGAGATACAGCATGCTATACCAAAAAATTTCAGAGAGTTTTTCTTAGCCAAATTTTGATAGTATTGTTTAAAAAATTGGAACTTAGTATTATTTATCTTACTTACCGAATGGGGGCGGTGTTTAATTAACTTCTAGTAGAAATCTCCACAATTCTGTACGCTTACAATAATCCTCAACGACTTAAAGGGGAGCAGAACAGAAAATAAGATGCGATAGCTTTTTCATCTGTACTGAAACTATTATACCATCGTGTGTCTATCACTATAGAGTTTCAGTGTACATTGAGTAGCTGCGTTACTATCTACCAGAATTTGGGGCAAATTGCATTCTTCTAGTTGGAATTCTTTCTTGTAGAGGGAGAAAATAGCCTATACGGAAGTTTATACTCGTTTTCTGTAATTTGCAGAATTACCAGTGTTACTCGCGATAGCACTAATATTAGCATTACATTGTGTATATCCACGTCGTTTCACGGTTGTAACTGCTTTGACTGTATTTACAAAATAGGATTTGCGTCGATTTTCTGGCGGAGTTAATATGCACTTAATCAAGACTGCCAGTCACTCCTTTTAGGGTGGCAGTCGATGTCTATTGCTTGTTGAAAATACCTTTTCACACTAGATCAATGTTAGAGATGTAGCGTTTATTCTAATTTTCACGCAGTATTAAGAATTTTACTTACTGCAACTACGATTTTGATATGCAAGTGCTTGATACTTAATTTAAAACGTCTGATTTTGCAATGGTGCTGATGTCTAAAATATTATCAACAAAATTTGATTACTTAGATTGATTAGCAGTTACTTCTTGAACAAACTTTTTAAAAACGGCTATTGGATTGCACCGAAACTGTCTAGCTTCACATTAGGTGAGCAGTGTGTCACAAGCACTGGTGACAAATAAATTCGTTTCACGGATTTGGGTCAGTTGATTAGGCTTTACAGATAAATAACGGGGAATGAGCGATTAAAATTTTTACTATCAGCAATAACTAACAATACTGAAGTTCCACTCTTAATGACATAATAAACGGTAAACATACACATGGACGGAAATGTATCACTGGTTTATTGGATAATGCGTGATCAGTTGCCGAAAGGTGGAATCCCTAGATGACTAAGAGCTTATCGTGGTTTGTGGGTGTAGGTCAACATTGAGGATCTGCATTTATGAACCAATGTCGTTGTGGTCGCGGCAAAATAGATTGCTTCGTTAACCAAAATCTAAGATCTGTGATCTAAGATGATTGTTAATATTTGGGCTAAATGGGCCTAAATTTAATTCAATCCACTTTTATTGAGATTGTTGCCGAATTTTGCCCAAGCTCTATATTTATAAACCTATTTTTTTGGAATCATGGCAACAAAACTATCACAATGATTAATAGTTGAATTTTGTGCGCCATAGGGATTAAATCAGCATTGGGGCAAAATATTGTTACATATTTCGTAATGAATAATATCAGAAATACTCTAAGTAAGTGCTACTCTCTTATTAGATCTTTAGCTTATACAATGGTAACGTGTAATTTTAAATTATGGTCGCCGACGCAAACAATAGTCTTTAACACATTAATCAAGGTATGGCGTTTTTAAGAATTGTAGCACTGGCATCCTGTATAGCCGGTGAACAACAGGATATACCATTTTTATTGTGATTTCATTTCGTGATGTATTTTTTGATACTTATCCTGTTGAGGAGCTTCGACTGTACTTGCAATTTCCAAAAGCGACTCCACCAAAGTTTCTCGAAAATTTGTAACAGAAATGTTTAACGTTGGATGCAATGATTTTCGGTCAAAAGACTAATGTGCGACACATTATTCGAACAAATCAAGTTCCTCCTTTCGTGCATTGTAATCGATAATGCACTGAGGCTTTTGAATCTTTTTACGCTTTGTGCTTAACCTTCCTGTGTGTACTACAGCCAAGGTGACATGAGTAGAGAGCATTTAAACATATCTGTTATCTTTCCACTGAGAGACATTTTTTATTATTTTCACTTCTTTAGTTTTAATGACACCACTTCTTTTAGATCTAGGGTCCCAACCAAGCGAGTTCTTCAAGTTGCTTTGCAAAAGGAAACCTGATAAAGAAACTGTCGTATATTGAAACAATTCTTTCATCTAAAATATCTTTACTCTGGTCCCTTACAGTACTCAGCCTGAGAGATACTACCTGATCCGCCCCTTTCCCATTATAAGCAGAAAATGAGTAAGTATATCCGTCCAGACCGCACACCTAAAAAAAGCTTAATGTTTATTCCGTTTTCCTGGAATGCACTATCCACGAGAGAGAGTCATACCTTCATCAATTGCTATAAAACGGTATGAGGACATTTGCTGTAAACTAATTTTGAGGATCTTAGATATCATTTTTTTGTCACGTGTGGAAACCATTGATGTTTGATGCCACCTAGACCCCATAAGTCCCAGTACTGAGCTGATGTATGAAAAATGCGTAACAGTTTATGATAAGTGTCATTCACAAATATCAGGCGTAGAATACAAAACCATGCAACCTACAAAGTGGAAATTAAAAGAAAAGAAATAGGCAACATTGTACAAACAAAAACAATAATCTATACCAGAAGGATGTTCAAAACTTCATATCAGATTTTCTTTAATATATATATATATATATATATATATATATATATATATATATATATATATATATATATATATATATATATATATAAGATACTAACCTGAAAGAAGCCGCCAGAGTCTAAAAATGACGATAATAGGATTTAAGCATTTTCAGCACTATTTAATTAATTTTTAGACTTACCTTGCTTTATATTAGGAAACTTTATAAGTAAAAGTACTTAAGATAAATTTTTTTTTAAATGTGTCTTCGCATCTTATAAAATTAATCGCAATTCAGATATTGAAAAAAATTTAACAAACACCTAAATTCTACATTAAGAAGTTTTAGGCGCCGAATTACGCGTCGTATCAAAAAATTTCATAGAACATAGTTAGTCGATACGCCTTAGATCTATATGCAGGTAGTTTTATACCAGTGTACAGCTGTTTCAGAAATGTTTAATAAAAATAAACAAAAATCATATTAAGTCTTGCGATTGTCAAAACATGTTTACCTTCGAATCACTCTTTTACATACTTCGCAATTAATTTTGATTTCTCTTTTTTTGGAACGTGCTGGTGTTTGTTGCCAAGCAGATGATTATTCCTATGATCAACATGGTCACGGCACTCTCCAGAATAGTAACTGCACGAATGCGGCTAATGGAGATGATAACATTAAAATGGTTCTCGTGATAGAGTCTATTTATCTTTTTATCCGCCTCAGGATCTTCAAATACAACTTGTGCGCCTTTAGTGTTGCGCTGATAAACCTTAATCTTATTCCGCTAAATTTTGCTGAAAAAGGGTCAATGCTGGAAGGAAAGTGATTGGAAGTATGCGGACGATAATGAGAAATGAAAGCATGAGCCTAGCTGCGAAACGAGCAATCTATAATGGCGTATTCGTCCCCGTCAGTACTGTATGGAAGTGAGACTTGGGTATGTCAAAAAAAGCACGAAAGGAAAATAAATGCCGTGGGAATGAGATTCCTGAGAAGCGCATGTGGTAAAACGAGAAGGGACTAGATAAAAAATGAATGCATAATGACAAAGTGTGGCGAGGAAAAGACGTTGATTGATAGGATATAAAAGTTGTACATTACGTTGGTTTGGTCACATTGAGAGAATGAACAATGCAAGATTAACGAAACAAATATATGTGGGTGAGGTTAGGGGGAAAGGCCGGGCCTGGTAGGCCGCGTAAAACTTGGCTGAATGTAGTAGAATCTATGATAAAGGAAAGAAAGATAAGGAGTTTTAAAAATAAAAGGACATGTCAGGGACTATGTATGAATCTTGCGGAAGCTAGGGAGTTATGCGGAGAGAGGAATGCATGGAGAAAGATTTTGAATGAAAAATGAATAAGAGACAGGGATTGTTTTGCCTACCCCGCATGGGAATGGCGTGAAGGTTAAGTTATCTTCGTAGTTCTTCTATACCCTAACCGTTTATTGGCGTCGAGGCGTGCCGCACTTTTCCTCATTGCTGTTGCACATACGTAGCCACCCTTGTTTAGAAGGTAATCGCACGGAAGTAATCCATCACTGATAGTAACTACGCTAAGCGGTTTAAACTGCAATCGCTATCAAATCTTCTATCCCCTTATTAACTAGTTGGGTGATGGTCTTTTAGTTATTGCACAGGATTGTCGCATTTAGGTACTGGTTTAAATTGAAGAGGCGCACTTAGTGATTATATTTTTTACTGTAAGAAATTTTTTCTCTTTTAAACAGCCGAAGGTTGTATCAAGTAACTACTATTTTAATAACCTTCTTGAATAAAAATTAATTTGTACATTAACCGGAAGCAGGTAATGTTCTTAGGTAGATGAATTATGCACGGACCGCAATACAACCGTTTACTGGTTCCTCCAGATGTTTCCCCGTAACCATCTCTACTAGTTTCCTATAACAATCCGTTGAAGGTAAGTGTAGTTCATACTAGTACGACAGTGTTCAGGGACCTCCACCATCATTCACAACCAGAGTTTTGAACTGGGAAGAATTACAGAGACCTCTCAGGTATACAAACTTTGTTTTTTATCAACTTGTTAAACAAATACGATTTAACTAATACCCTCCGTGCAGAAATAAATTAGTAAAATCTGTTTATTTACTAAAATACGTAAAGCCACGTGCAAAAAGCATTTAACGGCAATATAAACCGCTTCAACCATCGGCTCAATGACTGTAAAATGTTTTTTGTTATTGAGAAATCTTACCAATAATGGATATAATAATTATTTCAGTGAATTGTTATAGGAATCCAACAAAGGTGGTTTAGCGGAAACACCTAGAGGAATCAATAAATCACTTTATTGACGTTCCGTACATAATGAATGTACCTAGGCGCATTACCTGCTCCCTGTTATAATAAAATAAACAAAAAATTATAAAATTTTGTTCAAGAAGGTTATTAATATAATCTTCAGCTGTTTAAGATGGAAGAATTCCTTGTAGTCAAAGAGATAACCGCTAAAGTGCGCTGCTTCTATTTAGACGAACGTACTTTGGAGTTTAAAATATGCCAGTATCTAAATACAACGATCCTATGCAATGGGTAACAGATTTAATTACCCAACCCATTAATAAACGGGTAAAAGATTTGATACCTCAAAGTGTGCTGGTTTTATTGTTCTGCCCGAAGAATTTAAAGAAGGGATAGGTGTGGATGCAGATTACACCGGTTACAGAGGTTACTATCAGTGATGTATGGGATACAATATCCTCCATATACCTATCAAACCCAAGCGGATTAAATATCGAAATCTTCAGTCTGCGTGGAACTTCCGTACTATTACCTTCGAGATAAAGGAGGCTGCATATCTGCAAAAGCTACGGGGAGAAGTGCGGCGCGCGTCGATGCAGGGTAAACATAACTGATAAAGACAATCTGTGTGTACAACGCGCGTAGTTGTCAATAGATAACATGTAAACAAACACCCTTATTATAATCGCACTCCTAATAGAGAGAATGTACAAGAGAAGATTGTCAAATCATGTTTTGACACAAGACATAGTATTTCTAAGAAAATAAAAATGGTGTATCTGTTTACCTATGTCGGGTAGTTGTCTAAGTTATCGATTACGGATTACATGATTCGCAGTGTCGCAGTTGTCCAGTAGCAAGTCTTTCTAAATGACGTCGGCTCTATCTATTCGGCTACGCATTACTATTTAAAATGATATGTACACAGAAAAGAGGTTGCGCAGTAACAAATCTTATTAATGACGTCGATTCTGTTTGTTCCTGTATCATTACTTATTACCATTTAAAAATGCTACCTATAGAGAAGTAATGTAATGAAGTAACAAAAGTGCCTGATAACCCCGGTATCTGCCTGGCCTAAGAGAGCCTGTTACTGCTACATCAAATAACTATTCTCTTTTTCTTACCTAACCTTGAAATCACATATTACTGTGTCCCTGAACATAAACCTAACTTCAAATAATGTGGTCTATAGCATGCGTAATTATACCTTGCATCAATGCACCAATCCATAAAATTTTTCTGCGGGCCTCATGGTCTTCCAGTGGTAAGTTTTTCCTAAATTGGTACTCTTAATAACAGTAATCGAGATGGCTGGGTAAATACGTGGAGACAACATCAAGGGTAACGTTTCTACCTACCACAGAATGTTTCCACGGTTTTCATAATCTTACCAGCAGTCAGTATACTAGAGTGGTTAGCTGGAGAACAGTAGAATGAGTAACAGGCTAAATAACAATACGCTAAAGCGACATGAAGAGTGAAGTACTCACATTCAAGCTAGACAAGCAACCCAGCTTTGGGGCGAAGTCATGAAGATGCCCTTAGCAGCCATTTTTTATCAATGGCGGCCCTTGCATACAGCTTAAACAAGGAGGCAATTTTAGTGGTGAAGTCGCAAGGGCGACCCTTGTAAACGCCTTACAGAAAAGTTTCAGTTTTGGTGGCACAGATTCCTGGGAACACCCTGACAGTCATTTTTGTCACTTACAATAGGCTTAAACAAGGAGGCCCTGTTTAAAGACAAGGTCCTAAGAGAATTCTGGCAGTTATTTCTAATCAGGACTTGCAAGCAGCGTGGAGAAGGGGCCCCAGACTATTAGTAGGGAGGAGGTGGAAAACCTCAAAGGGTTTGGCCTGGGCCAATTGCCAAGAAAAGTTCCTACGATCCGAAACTTTTCCACGTTTTTGAAAATTTTTTAACGCCACTTGCCCTAATACCCACTGTAATAATTTCCCGGTTTATACCTTAAGTTAAAGTGAACAACAAATTGCTCAATTTTATGAAGGCGACTATCTTCTGCAGTAGAATAGTTTAATATACACTAAGGACACCTGCTGAACCGCATGCCAACTCAATCCTAAGAAACGGTCACTGACGTCCTAGTAACTGTAGCATCACTTTTACGCCTATAAATGCCACGCCTCTTACGCATCGTAAGAGGACAACACATTCTGCCGCATGTACCCATTCCAACTTACATGTACGCTATCTGTACGCTCGGTGGCCAATACAAAATACACAGTGTATGCTTAGAAGAACAGCTATGATATTTCCGTGATACACAGTATATTTCGTTCGGCGCTTCAGGTACCATATCAGTTGACAGCCGGTTGTGTTAAAGAGTTTAAAATATAACATCTATTTGTTACAAAACGGACATAGGCTTAACACGCGCATTGTATTCTTGGTTTTCTAGTTTTATAGCTTTGAGCAAGGTACATCCTAAGCGAAAGTAACCATTTTGCGATACCTTACCTAAGTACCTTCATATCAGTTTTACTTTTAGCGTAGAGAAACTGATAAAACTACCACGAGCACGATTGACTTACAGGAACTTCTTCACCACTACACAAATGTGACGCTTTAGAAAGTAAGCACTATAACGTGACGCATACGATTGTCTTGCGGCGCCTTAAATAGATCACAAACACGGTAGAACACATGTAGTCTTTGTGATTTGGCACAGGTTTATAACAACAACAATTCATATCTATGTTGGTTACTGGAATGACCTACAAACACGTACATGTAAGTAGAGTTACGTAACAGTTGAGGTATGGAAAAACAAAAAACAATTAGCTTATGTTCTAATGCTAACGGGTACTTGTAAAATATAGTAAGTTTATAGAATTTGAAATATTCTGCAGTAACAAAACAGCTTAAGAGCGGGAGCTTGCTGCATCGCTCACGGTCTCGTGATTTAAGTATAAGCTTAACTTGGTTGAAGTAAAGAAATACGAAATCGTTCATAATTTATGGATTCAGTGCATTAACTCGGAGCTCAGTAGGCCATGTTGGAGAGTGGTGTTAATTCCTTCCAAATAAATTATTTTTGGCATAGTGCGTTTTAAATTCGACACTAAAGCATAAAGAATGATACATTCAAGCTGAGTGTCTGTGCTCAATTTGCTTTTTAGTAGTGACACTGTTTTGATAACATCACTTAAAGGATAGCATCAATACGCTTATACAGTAACTATTGGTCTTGGATCAAACCTGTACAAAAAAAAAGACTACTTACACATACACTACAGGGCGTTCCAGTTTTTTGTAGCAGGATTTTAATAGTCGATAGATCTTTCAAAATTAAGACAAAAAGTTCATATAGACATAGGTTGTCAAATGCTTAGTTTTGGAGATACAGGGTTTCAAAGTTGTAATTTTTTTCAGTTCTTTTAATTTATCTTCAAAACTATTTAAAATAATAAATCCAAATTTAGTACACACATTACACTTCTCAAACTCAATATTAAGAGTAGTTTAACGTTTATCAGTATCTACAGGGTAGTACATTTTCTGGGGTGGTACACCTTTTATCCCCCGCGAACTTTTTCATACGACGCCTCTAACTCTTAAAAACCAAAAATTTTACTTAGGACCTTTTTTGTCTTCTGCTTTTTTTTAGAAAAATGCACATTTTTTGAGAGGAATTAGCTCTAATTAATGAACAGCTTCTAAATGGAAAGTAAATAACGTTTGATGCTCCCGCAAAAATAGTGTGCCATGAAAAGAACAATAAAAAAAGGATCAAATTTCAAATCTCACGTTTTATTTTAAATACAACTTGTGCATAAAAAAGAATGTAATTTATTTACATATTTTATTGTGTTAATTTTTATTGCAAAAGTGATCCTTTAAAATTCCATTTTTGTTCTCTAATCAAGAAATAGCGGATATCCATTTTATTTATGGCTTTGTAAATGGAAGTTTGGCAGCAGCAGCCCGTGAATATAAGCAAAGATTTCCTTTTAGAAGAGCTCCGCATCAGGGGTTAAATAATGTGCATGGTCGTCAAAATAATAACCATTGGCAGCAAAGAAATATTGCACGACGAATTTTGCGTGAATTCGACAGAGATCCCACAACTAGCATTAGAAGAGTATCCGTAGCTTTAGGTGGAGTCTCAAATACTACTATTCACCGAACATTAAGACGGGATCACCGATATCCTTACCATCTACAACCTGTTCAAGGACTACAACCAGGGGATGCAGAAGGTAGAGTTGCGTATTGTCGATGGATTCTTGCTGAAAATAATAACAATCCAGGTTTTTTAATAATGTTTTATGGACCGATGAATCGTGCTTCACTCGCCATGGTGTGGTAAATTTTTACAACCAGCACGTTTGGGCACATGAAAATCCACATGTAGTTCGCCCGAGACATTGCCAACCAGAATTTAGTGTGAACGTATTTACAATAATCACCTTTTTACCACCTCGGATGAATGCTGCGGCTTTCTTGGAATTCTTAGAGAATGAACATGGGAATGTGTGGAAACATATTCCCTTAAATTTACGAAGAACGGCTTGGTTTCAGCTTGATGGTTGTCCAGCTCATTATAGCAGAATCGTTAGAAACTGGCTGGATAACCATCATCCAGGAAGATGGATCGGTCGTGCAGGCCCAGTTCCCTGGCCGCCAAGGTCTCCAGATTTAAATCCCTTATATTTTTTTGTATGGGGGTATTCAAAAGAAAGGGTGTATGCAACTCCTGTAACAACAAGAGATGAACTCATTAATAGGATTAGGGATGCGTGTAATGAAATAAGACAATTTTCAGTTAATATTCCACGTAATTATTCGTCGGTGTGAATTATGTATTCAACAAAATGGTTCGCATTTTGAACACTTTCTTTAAATTTATTTATTATTACGATAGCGTTTTTGTTTTGTTGTTATAGGTTATGTTTATTTGTTTAATTTATTTATTTCGTTCGTTTCGTTCTTGTTAAAATCTTAAATAGAAATTCTTTCCAATTTTTTCCAATAAATACATATTTCTTTAATATTTATTTTGTTCCGGAGATTCCTTGGTAAATATTTCGCCCTTTGCTGGTTTGGCACTTTGCACTTCTTTGGGAATGTATGTTCGATTTGTACGTAAGGTGCCTACTGTGTGCGTCTTCCGTTCAGGGAGGAGGTAGGCTAAAGGTAGGCTAGTGTAAAAATTGTCTATATAAAGAGTGCGACCTTCATCTAATAAGCTTTCTATTAGTTTCATCACAATATTTTGTGAAGCCGACCATTTTCGATCATCCGCTGTATCTTTTCCAACATATAGTGAAACGTTCCACGTATAGCCTTTTTCCGTGCATAATTTATATAATTTTAGACCATAACGGTGCCATTTAGAGGTATTGACGAATAATTATACGGCCTCTGAACAGCACCATTCTTTCATCTACACAAATTGTCTCGTTCGGGGTGTGAACGCTTTGAAAGTTTTTTTATGAACTCTTTGAAAATTTTGTCAATTTTGTGGGTTCGGTTGCCAGGGACTGCCTCATCGTTATTTGCGAAATGCCAGAATTTGAGCAAAAGCTCAAATCTATTTCTTGGCATTATGTTTTTGGGTAACGGAAAAGAAAACAATTTGCTTTGTGACCAATAGTCAGTCAGCTCCGGCACTTTCACCACACCCATGTAGCCAATCAACCCAACAAACTTTCTATCTCTTTTGCATCGGTTGGGGTCCATTTGTGTTGGCGTGAAGAACATGGTACATCATGTGCTTTTTCTAGCGTCTGCTGCACGTACAAATTTGCCTCATCTACATAATATTCACTATATCGTTCGTAAAAAAAAAGGGAGAAGTAATCAATGGGCTCAGCTAAAGCCAGTATGCCAGATATGTTGTCATCCATACTGCCATTACCAGTGTAAACATTTGCTGATTCCCAACAGGCACACCCCAAACAATATTTTCAAAATCGTGTGATGAATTCGTCCCTGCAGCTTGCGGAACCGTCGGCTGTTGATGCGCAGTTGGCGCTGGCGGTGTAGAAGGTCTGCTGCCAGGAATTAGTGAACTTCATCTTCTGAGAAATCATCTTCTGTATCAGAAGCAGTATAATCAGGATCATCGAAATCCATGCTTTCCTCGCTGAAAGTGCGTCTTTCTTTATCACTTGTTTCTAAAACTCGGCTAATTCTTTGTCCGCGAGGTATTTTCTGGCCTTCTTCGCTTTTTTTCAGTCACTATCACTGTCTTTTTAGTAACTTATTGTTTTTATTAGTTTTTTATCGCAGTTGCACAATTTGCGTTTTTCAGTCACCGTTATTGTTTTTTAGTAAGTTATTGTATTAGTTTTTTTCTCACAGTTGCACAATTGACGTTTTTAGTCACTATTACTCTTTATTACTTATTGGTTTCTTTTCATTTTACACACTAACTTCCTCTTGTTTCACTAGAACTAATTTACCAGAAACAAAAGACATCATTATATATGGTGTATCTCCGGAGATACAGTGGCCTTGATAAAAGATAATTGGACAGGCCGTGTGTATCTCAAGCATAACACATCCAAAATACAAAAAAACGCAAATCAAGTAAAACAACTAATATATGGCATTCATATGGCGAAATTAAAATAAAAACCTATTGGCCTGAGGAGTACTACATTCAAAATCATCCTGGCAGCGAAAGTGTTAAGAGTTAGAGGCGTCGCATGAAAAAGTTCGGTGGGGGGATAAAGGATGTATTGATAAACGTTAAACTACTCTTAATATTGAGTTTAAGGAGTGTAATATGTGTACTAAACTTGGATTTATTATTTTAAATAGTTTTGAAGATAAATTAAAAGAACTGAAAAAAAATTTAAACTTTGAAACCCAGTATCTCCAAAACTAAGCGTTTGACAACCTATATTTATATGAACTTTTTGTCTTAATTTTGAAAGCTCTATCGACTATTAAAGTCCTGTTACAAAAAACTGGAACACCCTGTATTTTGTCCTACAGCTGGCACTTTTATATGCATAAAAAATCACTGGTAGGTGAAAGTGATGTCAAACAATACCTTAATGGAGTTTCTACCTTCCAATATCAAAGTGATTTATCAGAACCGCAACACTAAAATCAATTTTTATTTCATTATTATGAACGCGCAATTCACAGCACAAGCGACCACTCAAATAAATTTTATATTATCTCCTGTAGCTGACTTCTCATCGTCCTTTGTGTGTTTTATTTTATTTTGCATATTGATTATTTTCGTATGCAAAGTGTTCAAGAATCGTCACAGCCGACATGTTTTAATATTTTAATGGGGTCTGGCTAAGCACTTACTTCAATAGCGAAACAATCAATACTCTCATTTCCTCATATATTTTTAATGTTTAAATACAGAGCGTAACGGTTATTTATACTTACTCATTTTAACACTTGAACTTAATCTTTTCTTGTTTGAGTAAATACAATTAATACGCAGTATAAGTATATTTACATCATTAAAAAAAAAGGCGCTGCACTCTTTTGTGTGGAGTACTCACGCAATATGGCGTGTACCCAAGCATCAAAAAAGTAGTGTTTTTTTTAAATCTGCACTTTAAATCTTGAATTTAATTTTTTACCTTTTCTTAGCTTTATTATACAATCGATCAAGTACTTCCCAAATTTAACAAGCTACACTGTGTAAACATCTTTGGATGTGTAGGTTGAGACATTTAACAATTGAGAGTTCTATATAGGACACTAAGTATCTTATAAGTTACAAGCTCGTAAATTCCACGACCTTTTATCGTAATTGATTTTCTTAATTTTCTAAGGTAAAAGGTTTGTTTACAACCTGCAGTATACATTTACAGAAAGAAAATTAAACTCAGCAGATTACAAAAAATTCTAAAAGTTGTTTCTGTGTCAGATGTATAAATCGTTATTAAGTTAGGTTTCCTAAATTGTAAACAGCTTGTTATACGGAAGTAGGACTTGCGAAAATTATACATTAAACGAATACGTTTTAATAAATTATAAAGTTTACTGAGTTCGGTTTTTGCATAAATTGTAATTAAATATTTGTTTCATTGCTAAAACTTCACTCGGTTAGTATAAAGTTAAGAATGATATCAAATAACATTTGCATACAAAGGAAATATTGAAGTTTAGCTTAGTTTCTTGTAAAAAGCTGTGAAAGCGCAGTATTAAAATTTTGAAGGATATTATATATGTAAATTACGGTAATAGAATTCATTAGAGTGTATTGGTCCAAGCAGCATGAAGTGTTTGTTAGTTGAGTTGATAGGCCTATTTCCACAGTTTTTGTTTTTTGAGCAAGACGTTTCGGAAGCGGACTCTACTTCCGTCATCAGGCTTTGTCCTGAGAAGGACTGTTTCCGCACTTGAGTCGAATTCATATTTTATATAATTTTTTTCCCAAGCACTTGACTACTCTCAGATTCGAACTTAGTACCTTTCACTTACTAGTCTGACACCTCTACCGCTGAGCCACTGAGTAATTCAATATATATTTTTAAAACATATATATATATATATATATATATATATATATATATATATATATATATATATATATATATATATATATTTACACTTTTCGTGGTTGCGCAGAAGTTTATTGTACATGTTATGCCGTAACTTCTTGTGCAGGTGTATTACGCTTAAGCTCTTCGCGCATTATTGGAATGCATGTGGGTTTCATTTCCACAATAGCTTGGCTTATTGAATTTTCTGCTACTGCGATGTCTGTGGCTTCTTTGATTTTCCTACGAGTTGTGTTCTCGTTCTTTGCCACTATCTGTATGTTATCCCATTGGATGCGGTAGTCTTCGTTCCAGACATGTCCGACGATTCTTGATCTTTCCATTTCGCTCTTGCGGACGTTGTTCTTATTTTCCAACGTTCTCACTTTGAGTGGTCGACTGCTCTCTCCTATGTATGCTTTGCCTCATTCGCATGGTAGGTTGTAGGCACAATTCTTGTAATTCTTCATTGTGTGGTTTGGTTTTGGTTAGTATTCCCCTGAGCGTTCTGGTCGGTTTGAAGGCAGTGCGTATCTTGTATTTGCTGCCTATTCTCAGTATCCTGCCTGAGGTACCTTGTATATATAGTATTATCGCTGTATATTTAGGTTTTTCTTTTTTGGTTACCCTTTCCCCGTTTAGGTTAGGTATTAAATCGGAGTAGCCATTTTCTTTGAGTGTTCTAGCAGTACTATCTTCTTCTTTGTTCAGGTCCTCTTGTTTTGAACATATTGCTTTTGCTCTACACTGCAAGCATTTTTCCACGCCTAAATTTACGTTTTTGTGGTGAATGGAGTTGTAGTGTCGGTACCTCGCCCTGTGGGCAGGTTTCTTGTATACATTAGTCGTGAAAGTGTTGTCATTTCTGTGTACAAGTACATCCAGGAATCGCAGTCTTTGTTCCGACTCCAATTCCATTGCGAATTTTACGGAGAGCTATTTAGATGATTTAGGAATTCATCTAGCTTATGCTAGCCTGCTGCTAAGCTACGAAAGTATCGTCCACAAGCCACATCGTTGGTTTCCTGTGAATTCAGATATCGCAACATATATATATATATATATATATATATATATATATATATATATATATATATATATATATATATATATATATATATATATATACAGTGCGTTTAATATAATCGGACGCACTCAACTCTTTTGTATTGCGTTTCACAAGAAAGTGTTTAAAAAGTTTTTATTCATTTACAAATACTCTATTAAGTGCTTGGTTTAGATATTTTTAAGCTTCCGGTCAAACCGAAGCTCGCATAATTATTTTTTAAATCACACTGATATATATATATATATATATATATATATATATATATTTTGCATTTTGCTTGCCTATTTTTTCTCAATACATGTATAAAATTCTTATAGGGTTTTATAAAACAAAATTAGAGAAAAATGCCATCGAAAGTTTTTGAATTTTATTATGTGGTTAGAAAAATTAAACAAAATCAGTTATAATTAGCGAATAAATTGTTCAAAGTTGCCACCATTCTGTTCTAGACATGCTTCTAATCGTCGCCTGAGTTCATGGTTAGTTGCTTTTTTGATTTGCTGCGTAGTTAAATTAACACATGCAGCTGTAATTTTATTCTTTAAGTCTATAACATTTAAAGGTGGATCGGCATACACCACTGTTTTTAAATGGCCCCACAAGAAAAAGTCTAACTGTGTAAGATCCGGTGATCTTGCAGGCCATTCTACTGGGCCGTTAGTTCCTATCCATCGTTCATTGACTGTTTGGTTAAGATATTCTTTTACTATCAACGCGTTGTGAGCTGTAGCTCCATCTTGCTGGAAATACAATTGTTGTCGCAGAATCAGAGGAAGCTCGTCGAACATTGTTGGTAGCACGTTATCTAAAAATTCAAGATACCAATTGGCGTTTAGATTACCGTCATAGAAATAAGGCCGTAGTAATTGGTTTCCAATTAAACCGCATCAAACAATAGTACCCCGTACGGTTTGATGGTTAGTTTCCATTGACCAATGAGGATGTTCGTCAGACCAATAACGATTGTTTTATTTATTAGTAACTCCATTATTTGTAAACTTGGATTCATCTGTCCATAAAATATGATCTAAAAATAATGGATTGTGATCACATTGCTCAACTATCCATGCAATCAAAGTTAATCTCCGATCAGAGTCTTGCGGCCGCAAGTGTTGAACCAAATCGACTTTATATGGCAGCATTTTGAATTTTTTTAATGTCCTGTGAATTGAGCCAACTGATACACCTACTTCTTGCTCTACATGTCTAATAGATGACCGTGGATTTACTCTAATGTAACCCAGTATTTGTACTTCAATATCTTCGGTCAAAACATTTCTTTGTTCTGAATTCTGATAATTTACTCCTGGTAATGTTCCACGCATTCTAAGCGATTGTTCAATTTTTCGTATGTAACTTTCGGAAGGATGGTATCTATTGAGATATCTTTGTGCGTATAATTCTATCGCTCGTCGAGAATTACTTTTACAGTCACCGAAAATTAACAACAGGTTAACTTTTTCACTGTTATTCATTTTAAACAATTATTTCGATTGAAATAAAATTAAACTTTTATCTGATTGTCAATTCCAATAAACGAAAAAACAATTGCGATGCGATTTTGTTGACGTACGCTGCCTACTGTTTTGTTTGATTCTTCTAATCGAATAATAAAATTGAACAACTTTCGATAGCATTTTTCTCTAATTTTTTTTATAAAACCCTATAAGGATTTTATACGTATGTATTGAGAAAAAAATAAGCAATGCAAAAATGCAAAATATATATACATTGTGATTTAAAAATAAAATTATATGCGCTTCCGGTCAAACCGGAAGCTGAAAAATTATCTAAATCAAGCGCTTAATAGAGTATTTGTAAATGAATAAAAACTATTTAAACACTTTCTTGTGAAACGCAATACAAAGAGTTATTGAGTGCGTCCGATTATATTGAACGCACTGTATATATATATATATATATATATATATATATATATATATATATATATATATATATATATTAATCACTATGGGTGATAGTAACCCATCGCAATCCCAAACTCTTGTTGGTAGAATCTGTCTTCTACCTGGAAATATGTAGTTCTAATGCATATTGTCAGAAGTTCAATTATTGTGTTTACCGAAAGTTGCGTGCGTTCGTCTAACGTTTCATCCTTTTCCAGTTCTAAAAAGTATATATTGGATTACTCAGAGGCTCAGCGGTAAAGGTGTCAGACTAGTCAGTGGAAGGTACCAAGTTCGAATCTGAGTGTAGTCAAGTGCTTGGTAAAGAATTATATAACATGAATTCGACTCAAGTGCGAAAACAGTCCATCTCAGGACGAAGCCTGATGGCGAGAGTAGATTCCGCTTCCGAAACGTCGCGCTCCAAAAGCAAAAACTGTGTAAATAGGCCGATCAATTCTACTAATATGAAACTACAGTTACAAAACGCTTATAATACAGTATAACTTATGTATGTATGTATTATAAGTTCACCTTCAATAAATTAGTGTGGTAGGTACAGATGCAAAGCATTGTATGAAGTGTAGTTCAGCGTATGTATTTGCCAAAGCCGTTTTTTAACTTGATTATGTATAAATCATTACACCCCCGTACAGATTGTCGAAGTCATGATTCGTAAAAAAACTGCAAAGACGCTAATCATACTATAACCATATAAATTACTACAATCAATTTACATAATCCTAATCTAGAATTCGAATGTAATAATAAATGTAATTTAGTTACTCTACATTTACTTATATGAACAACATATATTGTAATGTTTGTTATAAACAAGTACCTTAAACCATTTCAAATCCCTTAATAATGTGCAGAAACATATTAAATCATATTTCTATCTAATAATTATGTCAAAGTTCCCGAAATAATTTACACAATTAAGCAAATTCTGAGATAAATTATTAATAAGTCTTATGAACGAATAAAATCAAAGGTAAATATGTAATCAAAAATTATTATTAAATTGATTAAATGATAAATAAAAGTTTCTAGTAGAATTTGAACCTACGACCTGTACCTAGTAAAGTACAGATTGTAGGTTCAAATTCTACTGATAAACTTATTTATATTTAATAAATGTAATAATAATGTTTAAATTATTAACATGTTTTCCCGTGGTTACAGAAATTACTAAACCATTGCAAAGGGCAAAGAGGCAACAAACCATTGTTTTTCAGACTTTAGATCTACCTGCAGTCATAAGCTTTAACCTATGATAGAAGAAAGAGGTTCAAAAAAGGGTTAATTATGATAAAAGTACCTATGGTGTCAACATTTATGTATACTGAATAAATATTTTAATAAAAAGGTTACATTACATTATTACTACATAGTGAAGTACGTGAAGATATGTTGGAAACAGAGTTCGCATTTCTAGTAGCTATTTTACTTTGGGTAATTCTTTGGAAAAAATTGAGTTAATGATGGTATGTAAGGTAAGGGACAATAAGTGACGACGTTGTTAACTGACGTATTGGTTGTAGTAAAATCTTGAATATCTTTCAAAGTGGAGGGAGTGTGTTATATAGCGTCCCCCTGGTATCCTATCTTGAAAAGTGTAATTTGAACTTATTTGCAAGAATGCAAATTCAATAACAAAAGAATCGCTAAGTGATTTATCTTGACTTTACTGACGATAATGTCACTATTACTCAAATTAATTGCTTGCCTTACTTTGACTTTCCTGGCAATAATTAAAACATTAGAATTTATTTACAAATCTGATATTTAATCACTCGTAGACCTCGAATCTGACCAAAAGAATTGGCCGTCTAGTGGTAGGTACGTTGCGCTATTTGAATTAGATTGATGGATCAGGTAAGTGTAACATCATGTGGGTAGAAAAATGAAACTACCCAATTAAAATTAACGAACTTTGCGCCATGGTGGTTTAACCCCTTAATGTACTGTTTGGGAAAGAACCACCAATAAAACCCACTTTATTCATAAATAATTAATTGCACAAATACATTAATAACACAAAACAAAATGAAAGGGTTAAATATATAACAAAACACCATTAAATCAGGTTAAAGTGCGTACAAAATTATAACATTAACCCATTTACGCCCATTGTACTTATTTGAGTACAGCAGTTAAATTCTGAGTAATGCCATATTTTACATAATAGTTGCAACTTTTCATAATGTTCAAGAAATTTAATACCTAAACATCAAATCATCTGATAGAATTTAACTTTTGTTTATTTTCGTTAGTTGTTTCATGTCTAAACACGTACCATATTTTAAAGTTGTGCAATCATTTTATTAATTTATGGTAAGTGTTAAATATTAAGTTATTTTGGCAATCAAATAATATTTATTGAAACAAAAGAGTTAAATAAAAGGTGTAAGTATGTAAATATCTAAATTTTAAAATAAAGAATGCACAACGGCACCTTTCATATTTTGTAATTTTATTGGAGATATGAATTTCAACAATGATTTCGAAGCTATTGATGTTTGTTCTTTCTATGGCAAGATGCCTACCATCAGCTTTAGAAGATATTCGTTCTTCTACCTCTCAGTCTGGAGTGGATATTTATTATACCTCCAGACCATGAAATTTTAACTGATGAAGAAGACATTCAAAAGACGATATCTTAGGTAAGATTTTGAATTACTGACGATGTTGTGCGAGAAATTGAAGTTCGGTACTCATCAGATGACGCGACGTGGATGATAATGTGCCTTTGTCCTTAGATTGGAAAGTGGGCCAAATAAAAAAATTACATACTCCCAAATGGACAACAGCTACTACAAACAATAGTATGGTAGGAAAGACAGATACAAGGTCGATTAGAACTTCTAAAACACGAACTTGAAAACTTAAATGAAGTTAAGATATTTGAAAAGTTGTTCACTGATGAAATATTTGAACATACTCACTCAGATCGATTTGTACTCTATGTACAACCATGGTTTCTTTTTATCTAAAGCGGATATAAAATATTTTTGGAATCCTATTACTTACAGGATATCATCAACTCCCAAGTGAAAGGATGTATTGGAGCCTTGACGAAGATTTAACAGTTCCGTTTGTATGTTCGGCTATGTCTAGGAATCGATTTTTAGAAATAAAACGTTACATTCACCTTGTCGATAATACCATAGCACCACAAGACAAAATGGCGAAACTTCGGCCTTTGCTAACGTAGCTAAACCAAAACTTCCAACAGTGGGGCATTTTCATGAAGACTTATGTGTTGATGAATCGATAGTTAAATCTTTTGGCCGACACTGGTTATTATGTAGTGGCAGTGGTTATTGTTATGCTGCTGACATCTACCGTGGGGCCAAAGATGCCGACAAGAAAAAAACTAAGTTGCCATTGGGATCACAAGTAGTCCTTGACATGACCGCAAAACTTGCTTGTCCATCAGACCACTAATTGTTTTTGATAACTTTTTACAAGTTACAATCTGTTTGTACAATTGAAAGAAAAGGAATTGAGCTACTGGAACCGTGAAGAGTAGTAGAACAAAAAAAGCCCGCTAACCAGTCCCAAACAATTTTAAAAACGAGAAAGAGGTTATTATGAACATCAATATGACAAAGAGAAAGGTATCTTATTTACACGATGAAAGAACAATAATGTTGTGACAATGGGCACAACCAATGATTCAATAGAGCCGTTAGCGCAGGTAAAACGTTGGTCTACTACAGCAAAAGCAAAAGTAGAGATATCCATGGTGGTGAGGATTTGCATGACCAGGCACTTTACAATTACCGAATCGGCATTAGAGTGGTGCTTTTCACCTATTTTATAAACATGAGTGTTGTAAACGCGTGGAGACTGTATCAACTGGCAAAAGAAGATCCACATAGTAGTCTTCTTGATTTTCAAAGAGTACTTGCACAACATTATTTACGTTGTTACTTGTTTACAAAATCACGACCGCGTAGTATTTTTGTCCTGTGTAAATAAAGATGAATGAGACATTTTCCCAAAAATTATTAAACAATTAAGATGTGTCCAGTGTCACCAAGGATCTCGATGGAGTTGTGAAAATGTAAAGTAACCCTTTGTATTGAGCGAGAGTGTTTTAAACAATTTCATTTAAACTAATTTCCTAAGTATCACACTAGAATAAAAAAACTCTGTAGATCCCATTGTACACATTTGAGTACATGTATATATCTCATAAGTTCTGCTTTTGACATATATACTTACATTTAATTTTTGTTTATAATAACATTCAATAAATTTCTGAAAAAAATTCTATTTTTTGAAATCGAATACCGTGGCCGTTAATGCGTTAAGAGAAAATAACTAAAAGCAGTTTAATTACATAAACACAACAAAAACCCAAGTCGTCACACCACAATTGTGTCATAAATAATCAGAATAAAATCGTAATACCAAACATTGGCCCTTTAAAACCAAGCATGCCGGTTTTAAGTAAATAACACATAAAACAATAAGGTAAATTACGGTACATATAAAATTCAACAACAGTGAAATTGCACTGGTGATAATAAGGAAAAGCAAGGACAAAAGAAAATAGACAAGATATTTACACGTACACAAATTTTATTACACAATCTATATTTAATTATAAACGGAAATATCTTAATGTTAATGTTAGTAAGGTTACTTCAGGGTTGAAATAAATCTGGATTTTTATGCTTTATAATTCCCAAACGAATAAATTTGCAACAAATTAAGGGGTTTTAGAATTCCACTTCCCACTAACGAAGGTATTAATACCGTAAATTGGACAACGGTAAAATAATTGATTGCGTAGATGTGTATAAACGTGCGAAAAGTAATAGTAAAGGTGAAGTTAAACTAAAAATTAAAAAATAAAAAGTAAACGTGCCTCAAATGCAAACGTCTCAAACATTGTGAAATAACTTACCGTAGAATTTGCAGCACTTTTAATAAAAAATATTTAACAGAACAAAAATTGATGCTCTACTACCTTTCAGTTTCGCACAAAAAACGATGCTCCCAAGAGGTCTTTGCCCATGAACATGTCTGAAACTGAATGTGCAAACAATATACGTGGAAGGCTTATCTTTAAATAAGTAAATTATGTTTTATGCAGCACAAAATGCACGTTAATTGCCTACAGAGGTGAATCATTAACAACACGTTCGAAGTTTGTTACATACTAAAACACAAAATACATACGTAAAATTACAATAAATTACATATAAAGAGAAATTAGTTTGTGAGCAAACAATTTTATTTAACAAACTAACACAAAAAAACAAAAAAACTCATTAAGTAAAGCCTTACAAAGGTAAGTTGTAAATAAAGCATAACATCGTGACCGATGTACAAGTTTGAGTGCGTTAGAAAATACAGTGCCCCTTTCTCAGGTTCCACATTCATCTATACAACAATAAAAACAATAAAAACAAAATTCGAGGTGTTTAATGGTCATCTGGAACCGCGAGTATGTAACCACTTGGCAATTAGTAACCTCTACACAAATATAAATATAAACAACAAACAATAATGCTAATTCACACAAATACAAGAGTGAGGAGCCCTGTGCTGTCTTTTATTTTAGCATATTTCAGCTTAGAGCCCGCGTGCGAATGAGATACCTTTGAAAGGCAATGCTCGATTTTTAATACGTTATATAGGCTTGTAGAATTATTTGCTGCCAGCCTTAATTTACATAAATATACCTACTTACACTTGAATTGATCACAGACACAAATCATTAACATACACGTGAAAGAAAATACAAATTAGCGTTGGCTAATTCCAAATAAAATGTAAACACAAGCATTATTTTGAAGACAAACTGTTTACAATGAAGGTATTTAATTGACCAACCCGATCTAGCTCTGTCGACAGTAACTGTCACTCCCTTTTCCCCCGATTTCAAAACTAACTACATTTACTCCCGAAATCAACTCCCATATTTCAAAGGTAATAAAAACCAAAAATTGTTAAGTTGGAGCAGTTTATATTAATTATTGGACGACAAATTAATTTTAAAAATATTCATTCGTCCGTAACAAGTGCTACATCTAGGTCTCAAGCTTCAATGTACCAAACAAAGACGTCTTTGATTGCAGTGTGTAATTCATTACTAACTAGTGACATTTTACATCAAGAATGTCGCATAAGAATTTCCAATGATTCGTTAAGCCCCTTCAGTAAAGTAGCTTTTAAGCGTACACCTGCTAGTTAGATTTCAACGCATGTTTTTCAACCCTTGCCCAAATATTAGTTACAATAATAAAATATCCCGAAAACCATGCCCAAATAATGACTTAATATTTAATAAAATACGTTAAACCCCATTAATTAACTTTTCTATCGCGGTAACCATTGCAATTTAAAAATGTTCGTTGCAATAAAAATCACTTTGTTTAGTAGTGCTAAGACTAAGTTGGTCTTCATTCTGGGTAGGTGATTCGATTGATAACTTTTGCTGCTGATAGGTTTTTGTAGCATTCAGAACATTGTTAGAATCCCGATGGACGAACATACCTGAGAACGGAATAACCATAGATTGTATCTACAGGTTCTGATAATCTTAAATCATCGACATACCTCTTCACAAAAGAAACATTGAACGGAATCTTGTGAAAACAGTAAATTACCAAATCGTCTAGTACGAGTTGGATGCCAAATTGCTATACCCATGGGTTGTTTTCAACGCAATATTCTGTATAATGCACGCCCCAACCTAAAACCCAGCTTGCTTTTGACATCTTCACATTAAACACTTGCGCTGTAAGCAACTCGTATTGCTCATCCTATATGATGGAACATTGTGCAACATCCTGTGTTATACCTGTATTATACAACACTCCCATATATTGTGAAATATGATGAAATACAACGCAAGATCCTCATGCATCACCATGATGCAAAATCTTCCAAGATTGTGCAATGTGATAAAATTGAATGCAATATAATGCTCACGCTACATTCCGATACAACATCTACCAGCAATACACAATATAATAAAGTATGATGAGACGTACTTCAATTCTGTGCAATATGCATAATGAAATATTATACAACATGCTCATGTAACAATCTGCAACATCCTGGAAGATATAGTATAGTCAACTATTGACAAATATGATGCAACCATGTCATGCAACATCTTCCAATATTGAGCAATATGATAAGGTATGATGCAATATTTCCCAATATTGTAAAATATGCATGATGAAATTTTATGCAACATCCTCCAATATGGTGCAATATCGCAGAAAATGAGTTCGAAGTTCGACAGTTGAAGAATCTGACTGTGAAGGTGTTGCTTTGATGAAAGAAATACACTCAAAAGAAAGACAAAGGTTGTTTGAACAAAAGATGGCAGAAGATGAAACTTATGTAGAATTTAACTTTGTATATACATTTAATAAATAAATAAGTAACACTTGTTGTAATATCCGATTGAAACATATGCCATAATGTGCTATATAATAAAATATAATGCAACATTCTCCAATAGTGTATAATATGTATAATGAAATATACATCCGCATACAACATCTTCGATGATACAATATCCTCAAATACTGCGCAATATAATGAAATATGATGCAACATCCTGATTCAACATCTTCTGTAATTTGTAAATATAATAAAATATGATGCAGCATCCTTTAATTTGTGCAATATGCACGACGCAATATTATGCAACATCCTCATGCGGCATCATGCGTGATACAGCATCCTCAAATATTGCGCAACACGGTGAAGTATGATGCAAAATATTCATTATTGTGCAATAATACGAAATCGTCATACAACATCCTGATGCAACACCTTATATGTTACTGCAGCAACATTTTCTGTGCAATATTAGGTCGTATAGCTTAATGCAAAATCGTTTTACACTACGTCTGTATTTTGGTATAGGAAACCTAGTCATATTCAGGTGAGCTTAACCTAAAGTGGTGTGGAGCAATTCACAATATTCCAACCTACAAAGTGAAAATTAATATTCCGATATCCAACGGTAAAAACATACTTGACGAAGGGGTACGTTACGTACCCACACTACTGGTAGGTGTATTAATATCCAGACATGGCATTATAAGAGTAAAAAGTCTGAAATAACTAATACTCTACTTTCTATTTAAAATAAATAATTATTTTATAAAGAAAATCAAAATACAATTGTGTAAAGCAAGTAAAGAAGAACAAAATATTTCCTATCCTGACCCAATTATCTACTTCAAGCATATGACATTTGGAACACATTGTAGTTTGTTTTGTGATTTTGTGTTCCGGAAAAGCAAGCCTTCCGCACAAATCGCAGCTTTATCTGCTTTTGCGATTTTTGTTGCGGACATAGAACACACCGTCCCGAACACGTTTGCTTCTCAATACTCTTTTGGTGTGTTTTGGGGTTTTCCAGCCCTCTGGCCACATGAGGACTAATTAATTCTTGTGCTAATTTTAGAAAAGTTCGTTCCGATGAACAGCATTCGTTGAAATGGGGTTCTTGTATTTCACAAATGATACGCATTTACACCAGCAATTTGCACCATATCTTAAAATACAACGAACATCCATCTATTGGAGGCTCTTTGTAAGTATATTCGTTGACCATTTTATCCATGGTATCTACTGCAGCTTTGCTGTAATTATAATGTAAGATTATGTCTAGTTTATTGTCTGCTTCTTCGCCAGTTGTTGCGTCATCGTGGTGTTCTGCGCCCTATTTTTTAGGGATATTGTAGTCATTTTCTCCGAAAACGCAAACACTGAAGATTTTTCTGTTTTGTCAGATGCGGTAGTAGGGCAGGCGACATGCCTTGCTTATGTTTGAGAAGCGTACCACATAAAGTCAAGGGTTTCTTTAGAAGTTCCTTGGGAAAGGACACTCATGAAAAAATTGCCCGTTAACAAGGGCCGAGGCTTGCGACCAGATCGAGCATTACTCGCTTTCTTTGTTCCTTTGTAGGTTTGTTTGTTTCTTTGCCAGTGTAATAATGATAATAATAATAATTTATTCATTGAGTGGTCGCAGTTGATATAGGATATGTTAATAAAAATTTTGCATCAATAGATTGAAAATTGAGTATAAAGTAACACTCAATTAAAACTATACATGCTATACATAAAATAGTAAAAAAATTAACCAACGATAATTATTTTAATAAAATGTTTATTACTAGAGATTAAAATCCAAAAATTCATCAATAGTATAAAATGCATTAGTGACTAGAATTAAACGCAGCATTTTTTTAACTTTAAAATTATCACATGTTTTAAATCAAATTGGTAATTTATTGTACAAAACACCCTACATAATATAGGCTGCCACCGTGGCCCATATTTTCATACCGTACATAGCTGGCTTAGATATTATATATACGCGAAGAGGGGACTTGCCTCTGAAGCTGACCACTTTATCAATTGTAAGACGTGAGCTCGACAATTTCCATGAATAGGTCGCGTAACATAGTCGCAGGTGACATAGGTCTACTGTAAAGAGTGTTTTTACACCATAGAAAATGGACTGGCTCAAATATTGTGCTTTAGAGCACTGCTGTTATTAAAAGACCCAAGGCTGCGCATATCTCAATCGAATAGGTAGGGTTCCAGGTTTTTTATTTGTTTGGAAATCTCCCATTCCAGTCTTCAACATGTTGCTCAGCCTTTTGGTTGGTACATCTTACAGTTATTTCCAGGATCGCATCAGCTGTACCGTATTCTAGCGATACATGTTCACAAAAATATGTATTTCTATGTAAAGCAGCGATTATATTAGATATTTGCAATATGTGATTACACGAATTCAAAATTTCCTGCATAAATTCCGGTTCAGATGCGTCTACTTCCAAATTATCCTCTGATTCTGGCTCCTCTAACAAATCATTTTCATTTTCATCGGAAAGGTAATCGCCGTTGTCTTTTTCTAACCATTCCAATGCAGTAGGACGATCTTCTTCAACAGTGTGTGTGAGTTTGCGTGTGCGTGTGCGTATGCGTGTGCGTGTGCGTGTCCGTGTGCGTGTGTGTATGTATATAAACCTTAAACATACCATTTTAATTATGTTCCATGGAATTTCTTGGTACGATTCATAATTTAAGTGTACACATTTCATAGGGTAGAACGTAAGTGTTAGTTCAAATCTTTCAATACCTGAATAACGATCTACTTTGTACGTGAATGTGTAAAGGTATTTTGTATCGTGCCATTTCTTGGCTATAGTTACCTTAATTTAAGTTTTGAAATTTGTGTTATTATTAATAAATATGTTTACATTACACTAGTATCTTTAGCCATTTCTTTTTCGCTCAATAATTAAATTTTGGTGTTATAAGTTTTTGTTATGAACGAATAAGCAGATGGTTAGCGCGGTACTCTAGCAAAGTACAGGTCGTAGGTTCAAGTCCTACTCGAGGTAAACTTTTTATTTATGTATTTAATAAAATTAATAATAATTTTTAAATTTTGGTATATTTCGATATTTTCTCTTTAGTGTACATAATTACGACTTCCCTGTACATATGTGATGGTCTACATTTTGTGCGCAAGTGCGAATAGAACTCACTTAATGCATTTCCATTTATTCCACCATTCAGTCCAGTTTAATACGTTATCTTTTTCAGTTTTACTCCCTTGTATGAAGTATGTAAAGATTTTCAATTACATATTTGTATATATTATATTTAATAAGGTACAGCGAAAGGGAACAAGGGTACGCCTCTACATTAAGGAAAACCGATTGTGTTAAAAAAGGTATTAATTTCGTATCGTTGCAAAATGCGTGCTGGATAACGTCACGATGTTAACATGCATAAAAATGGCGTGCATGACGGTGCACTGCATTATTACTACTTGCTATTAGTTTGCCTGCTTTTGTAGTCTGGTCTACATTTCTTTTATGTAGTTTGTAGATTAATGAAGACAACTGAGATTACTTTAGCCTACCGTACCGTATGTTTATACTATAGAAAGAAAATAAAGTTATTAAACTTGCAGTTTGTTTGAAAATAAAGTTAATACATTATATTTATGTTGAGAAATATAAGTACGTATTCTTTTAATGCAAAATACATTTTAAGGAAATAAAAAATCAGTATAGTGTTATTTTGATACGGTTATACGGAATAGAAACAGCTGACTTCTGTTTATAAGATTAAAACGTATGAGTTCCTAACCTAGCGCTACTGTAATATTTGTTGACAAAGTTCAGGTATACGTTTTATTATTAAATACAGTGTTGATGATATTACATTTTGAATTTTAAGTAAAGATAGATTATAAGCTTGTATAGCGTTGATTTAGAAATTATTTAAAATCGTAAAGCTTAACGAGAAATACCGTTTCCGTTATTTTATGCTGAAATTAATCAGACATCTAGGTTTCGTAAATATACATATAAATACAGTTGCTTACTGTTATTCAGATTGCCCATGGTATTAATGTACAACTTTCTCAATTTTTGTTGTATTTTAATTATTAAACCTATAAAAGAGAGTGGCGTTCAACAAGAAAAAACAAACAAATGCTTTACTGATTATACCTATGGACATACTTTTTCTCCCTCACACCT